>JAFNEN010000695.1:77500-279737 GCA_019343175.1 Oedothorax gibbosus | reverse complement strand
GAGTAAAAAGCTCCCCCAGAAATGTGCCGGAACAGTGTTATAAAACTGCCGTAATTATACCATATTTTTCCGAGGCATTTCGTGTATTTTTCCATAGCAACGTAGGGTTTACCATTGCAAACACTACATGGGTGGCTGGGCTGGCATGTGTAAATCCTGGGTCATACTCTGGGACCTTGAATCAAGCTGCGAATGCAACCCTTTTCTGAATATGACTTTTTTGTTTCGAAAATGAAAGCAAGGATCCTTTGATATAGTATAACGGCAGGAAATTTTTTTTTTACTCTTTATTTTATCTTTCATTTGTATTTTAAAAAATTTAAAAAATTATACTCTTTTAAATTTTTTTCAATTTTAATGCTATTTGAAATGTAGACTATATTTTTTCATCATTTAAAAAATTGTTTAATTTCGTTTTTCAGGTACGTTTTTTATAATTAGGTGCAGAAAAGTTTAAACACATTTTAAAAAGAAATTTATTTAAATATTTTAAAAATAAAATTTTTAACTATATGAAATGCAAAAAAAAAAATACTTAAATTAATTGTTTGTTTAAAAGCATTTTTTAAAATATATGGGTTTTTTTTAAAAGCTTTAATTTGGGCATGAGTGATGGTTAAAATTTAATAATGGTTTTTTTTTAAAAAAAAGTTTAAAATTTTTTTCTCTTTTTTTGAGTATTTTTCTTTTAATAATTTGATCAGACTTTACCCCAAAACTATACTTCTCCCCTTTTATGAAAAAAAAGGGAAACCATGGTATGATTACAATCTAAAGTGACCTGCAATATACTTGTTCCCTAAAATAGTTGACTTTCGAAGTGTATTTTTTTTAATAAAGCACTCTTAAAAACCATTAAACACTTATAAAAAATTTGAAAGAAAAAAAATCAATTTTAAAATATTAATTTAATTCATTTAAAAAATCTGTAGTTATACCCAAGTTGGTTAAGCGTAAGTCAGATTGAACTATTAATAATTTATTACTTGCCATTTAAGTAAGTAAAGGAAAAAGTAACAAATAATTCCCAATAATCAAGTCTTCTTCAATATGTAGAAATTTTTGTCAATTCGATTCAAGTTTACGGGAATAGTAACCAAAAAACAGTTATCCCCCCAGTGGCATAACAAAATATCATTTGAGAGTTTTAAACTACCATTTAGTAGAATAGAAAAAAAAAAATTTTTAAATCGATAAAAACCTCAAAAACGGTCTATTTTTTAGCTTCTTGTGTCTTGTAAAACCTCTCATATGATATAAAAATATAAAAACTGTAAACCTAAATGGAAAACTTGTAGTAAATAAATAGTAATGACAAAAACAAAAAAAAGTAACGAAATATATTGTTGACATTAAGTTTCAACCCTTTTGGCGCGCTTATCTGATGCATCATGGGATAGAAAATTCCACAACTAGCCCTTGTCCCAAAGGGGCCCCCCCCGAGAAACATCATTGATCGAGAAGGAGAAAATCCTTAGTGATGGGCGGTCCAGTTCCTTTTTAGGCCCGTTCCAGTCGTTCCAGTCCTTTTGGGACCCGTTCCACGGACCCGTTCTTCCGGACCCCACACTCACCCCCCCCCCCCCAATTTCCCTTCCCCCCTTTTTTTCGAAAGTGGTTTTGACGACACACGAACGAAACCCTGACCGGTTTGTAATTTGATATAGAGAGGGGGGGGGGGGGGTCGAGAATACCACTTGACAGCGGAATGTGAGTGTTTTTGCTGTTGGTTATTGTGTGGGGGTTGGGGGGAAAAGTGGGGGAATTTCTTGGAAATCCTTTTTTTAGGGAGATAGTACGTGTACTCGCTTCCGCTCTCTCTCTGTGGTTGAAGGAAAAAAAGTGTTTTGAGCAACTCTCTTCTCGTATGCTTCCGAGGTTCAATGTTATGCTTATAAGATAAGTCTTTAAACGTTAAAAATGTAATTTTAGCTTGCGTAATAGTTATTTAGAATTATGTTTTGAAGCTTCTTAGTTTTAGTTATGAAAAAATTCTCAAACACTGTACGCAAAAGACATTGCTTCCGTGTGAGTTTAAGAACAATTAAGTCAAACAATAAACATGAGGACTGACGACTAAGTTTTATACACCGTCCCCTCTGTAGTTTGAAGGTTTTAAATTACTTTAAGCCAACCTTTTATGACCTTTATAAAACAACGCTGAATAAATATTTAGCGTGCCTTTAAAACAAAAGAATATCTATGTCTTGGAAAAAAATTAGAATTTAAAATGGAATGTTAATTTATCGGAAAGAACAGGTGGTATGCTCGAGACTATTATTATTATTTGCTGAAAAGATTTGAAAAACGACAAAGAGTTTATTTGAAAATAGGGGTTTAAAAAACTAAAAAATTGCAGTCGGACCGACATTCCTGGATTTTGGAATGAACCGTTCCGGACCGAAAGGGTACTACTATTTAAAAAAAATATTTAAAATACAATAAGGTTGGTTTAAATTATCATCGCACTAGAGCTACATTGGGGAGTTACAATTTAGACCCACAGTCAAGTGACGAGCCGACGCCTGAGTAGGCAACCGATAAAACTTTTAAGAGCGACTTCGTACTTTGGGACTCACCGGGACTTTGGAATATATATTGGGTGTTATTCGTCAAACTGTCGGGCTTTTTAGACCTTTTATAGTTTGGCAGTTATTTTGGCAAACCCCGGATCCGATACTGGGACCTTCCGCTTGTTAGGCAAGCGCTTTACCGACTGGGCTCCCCATTTAATATTCGGACTGACATTCCCTGAGTTTGGAACGAGCCGGTCCGGTCATTCGTTCCAGACCAAAGATTACTACTACTTAAAATACAGTAAAAGTGCACCGAAAATATAAATTTTATGCTGGAACGAGAAGATAGGGTAACAATGTTCAAGCAAGTCAAAGGTAAAACATAAATTTAGCATTCGGACCGACAGTCTTGGATTTTGGAACGAACCGGTCCGGTCATTCGTTCCGGACCGAAAGGGTACTACTTTTTAAATACAGTAAACATTCAACAAAAATATACATTTTATGCTGGAACGAGAAGATAGGGAACAATGTTCAAGCAAGTCAAAGGTAAGACATAAATTTAGCAGTCGGACCGACAGTCTTGGATTTTGAAACGAACCGGCCCGGTCATTCGTTCCAGACCGAAAGGGTAGTATTTTTTAAAATACAGTAAAAATTCAACAAAAATATACATTTTATGCTGGAACGAGAAGATAGGGAAACAATGTTCAAGCAAGTCAAAGGTAAGACATAAATTTAGCAGTCCGACAGTCTTGGATTTTGGAAACAAACCGGTCCGGTCATTCGTTCCGGACCGAAAGGGTACTACTTTTTAAAATACAGTAAAAGTTCACCGAAAATATACTTTATATTCTGGAGCGAGAAGATCGGGAACAATGTTTATGCATTTATGCAAGTCAAAAGTAATATACATTCAATTGCCGGACCGACATTCCCTGATTTTTGAAACGATTTTGTCCGGCTTCCGGTCCGAAAATATATCAGTATACAGTCCGACCGACATTTACTTATTTCGGAACGAATCGGTCCGGTCATCAGTTCCGGACCGAATGGGTACTATACTATTTAAAATTCAGTAAAAGTGCACCGAAAATACACATTTTATGCTGGAACGAGTAGATCGGGAAACTAAGTTCAAGCAAGTCAAAATTAAGACACAAATTTAGCAGTCGGACCGACATTTTCGGATAATGGAACGAACGCGAACCGGCCGGTCATCCGGTCCGGACCGAAAGTTACTACTATTTAAATTAAAATAAAAGAGTGCACAATTAAAATATACATTATATACTAGGACGAGAAGATCGTGGCCGGTCGTTCCGCACCGCAAATTTAATGGTATAATTGAAGTAACCAATTAACCCATTTGGACCGATGGAATCGGTAACGAGCGATCGGGACCGGTCGTTCCGCATCGCAAATCTCAAAGTCGTTTCATGATATTATCCATGGTCAAGTGACGACCCGATCAGTTGGGCTTTACAGACATTTTATAGGTTGGCAGTTATTTTGGCAAAGCCCGGGTCCGACCTGGGACCTTCCGCTTGTTAGGCAAGCGCCTTACCGACTGGGCTCCCCATTTAATATTCGGACCGACATTCCCTGATTTTCCGGACCGAAAAGGTATCAGTATATGACAATCCGACCCGTCATTCGTTCCAGACAAAAAGGGTACTACTATTTAAAATGCAGTAAAAGTGCACCAAAAATATAAATTTTATGCTGGAACGAGATGATCGGGAAACAATGTATATAAGATAGTTAAAAGTAATAAACATTTAATAGTCGGACCGACATTTCCTGATTTTGAACGATTCGGACCGGCTTCCGGACCGAAAAGATATCAGTATATGACAGTCTGACCGACATGTACGGATTTTGGAACGAACCGGTCCGGTCATCCATTCCGGACCGAAAGGGCACTACTATTTAATTTAAAATAAAGTAAAGTGCACCGAAAATATAAAATAATGTGCTGGAACGAGAAGATCGGAAACAATGTTTAAGCAGGTCAAAAGTAAAGCATACATTTATCAGTCGGACCGACAGTCTCGGATTTTGGAGGACCGAAAGAGTTCTACCAGTTAAAATACAGAAAAGTGCGCATAAAAATACATATTATTTACTGGAGCTAGAATATCGGGATACAAAGTACAGGTCAGTCAAAAGTAATACACATTTAATAGTCTGACCGACATTCCCATATTTTTAAATGATTTGGTCCGGACTCCGGACCGACATTCATGGATTTTGGAACGAACCGGTCCGGTCATCCATTCCGGACCGAAAGAGTACTACTATTGAAAATACAGTAAAAGTGCACCGAAAATATACATTATATACTGGAACGAGAAGATTTGGAAACAATTTTCAAGCAAGTCAAAAGTAAAACATAAATTTAGCAATCGGACAGACATTCACGGATTTTGGAACGAACCGGTCCGGTCATCGACATTCCGGACCGAAAGAGTTTTACCTGTTAAAATACAGAAAAGTGCGCCGAAAAATACATATTATGTATCTGAAGCGAGAATATCGGGATCCAATGTACAGGCCAGTCAAAAGTAATATACATAAATAGTCGGACCGACATTCCCTGATTTTTGAATGATTTGGTCCGGATTCCGGACCGAAAAGATAGATATTAGTATATGACAGTTTGACCGACATTCACGGATTTCAGAACGAACCGGTCCGGTCATCCGTTCCGGACCGAAAGGGTATTGCTATATACAGAAACGAGACTGGAATAAGATCATGACTCAATGTTCTTGCCAGTCAAAAATGTTTATTTAACAATCGGGCAGGCTCTCAAAACCCAGGGAATATTCATATTTAAAGCTGCAAGATAGAGTTCTTCACTCCAATTTCAGGTAAAATTCTAAGTTTCATATTTCTGTAAGTTCTAAATTTTTTGAAATAAAAGAAAAAAAAAATTCGCAAAAAGTTCAAAATTATGCAGTTGGAACGATGGACCCGTTCCTTTTGAAACAGTGGACCGGACCGATTCGTTCCATTTGAGGACCCGTTCCTTCGGACCCGTTCATTCCGGACCGACCCATCACTACATTCACTTCTTTATCTCCGACTCGACTAGGTCGGACGTGCGTCTTTGCGTCTGCCTATTTTTACACGTATCTCGTGTACAGGACTCGAATAATTATCACGCTTTTTATTAATCCAGAAATAGATTAAATGCCCTCGGCCTTGTATGGCCCCTCTATGGAATCGACAACTTAAATGTTTAAATTAAAGATTTTCTGATGACAAACTGGTGTTGTGATTTGAAGCTCTGAAATAATACTCAGCACCAAGTGGGGTATCCCTTCAATAGCGTATGATGGCGTTAGCGATTCGGTGTCAACCTCATCACTTGACCCGGGTTCCAAATTACGAGGCGTCATTGGCTGTGTCATAGCTCCAAATGGAGGCTAAAAATAGACAGCCGGAAATGATTAAATTGCCAAATACAGCATATGATATTGGCTGTGACGTCAACACAGACGTGTCCATTATAGTTTGGACGATTTAGCTGCCGGGTGGTTTGATCGTAGGTTATAGCTGGGACGACCCTGTAGGCGTGGACTTTCCAATCGTCCGTTGTTACCAAAAAATCGCTGTAAAAATCATATGAGGGGTATAGAATCAAAACTCACTAACTCCAAAAATAAAAACATTTAGATTTTAATACAAGCTGATAGTTTTTTTAGCCCTTCATCAATGTGTAAACAAAGCGAATGTCAAAACTCACTAAAACCTATTATAAAACGCTTTAAAAGTATGGGTCAGGTCAGAATCAAAACTCACTAGTCCATATGATTTAGAGAGTTTTGACTGGCACATTCTCAGCCAATGATGGCTCAGCATCTGTTGGCCATCTGCCAATCAAGAACCACATAAAAGAAATTGAGATTATTTACCCCGTAACGGGGCACAGTTTCCTTCCATCCGACAGGGTATTTGGTAACATTGAAAAAGTTTTGAAACGATCGGAAGTAGTTCCGAATTCTGAGGAAATTTACAAAATTATTTCAGAATTTGCCACTGTGAAGATTGTTAGGTAAAGACCGCAATGTATTTGGTTTTAAGAACTGTGTTAAAAGCACCTTCAAACTGACAAATCGTTGGCATTTTATGATTTCCAAGTGCAAGAGAATTTACATAAAACGTAAATCTGTGAAAAGGAACTTTGTTACCCTGAACAAAATTACAATACGTGGAGAAATCCCGTACCTTAGTGACTGTGTAAGATATGGCTCATTGTTTATTCCTGGTAAAACTGCAAGAGACATTACTCCATTGCTCATTCCAGCAACAAACATTCTTAGCAGTGCTAAAAGAAATGATGTGGAAAAGTCTGTCTGATGTCTTAGTAAATGATGTCTTAGTAAATGATGTCTTAGTAAAGCATTATACGGAGAAAATTGGTTTGACTTGGAAGAATTGCAGTATTTTGTTTCAGTGATGAATGATAACAATCCAGCAAATTAAACCGACGTGCTTTTTTTTTCTTTTTAAATTTTCGTTCACGCTAAACGCGCTGAAATTTCTTTAAATTGAATTAAAAAGTATAAATTCTAATCTTACAATGCTATTCCTATGTGGAAATCAGCTCACGTTTTGCACTCCTACACCCTTTGGATTCGAATAAAAAGTATCCTAAAGCCTATTCCTGGTTCTAAGATACCTCCCCACCAATTTTCATCCAAATCAGTTCAGCCATTCTTGAGTTATAACCCAGGTAGCACACCAACGTCGGCCAATATTAAAAAAATATATAGGCCGACATTGGTGTCAATATTGGCCGACGTAAAAATGGACCCCCCAGTAAATATTGTACAACGTCGTTTTACGACATTGGCCAACATTTATCAACGTCGTACAATGTCGCATATCGACATTGGCCGACATAAAAATGACACCTTTGCCGATATTGTACTACATCGGTTCACGACATTGATCAACATCGCATATTGACATTGGCCGACATAAAATGGACCCCCCTAGCAAATATTGTACGACGTCGTTTTACGACATTGGCCAACATTTATCAACGTCGTACAATGTCGCATATCGACATTGGCCGACATAAAAATGACACCCTTGGGAATATTGTACAACATCGGTTTACGACATTGATCAACATTAGTCGTACCACATTCATGGGCGTTCTTTTACAGTACTTCTCAATAAAACATTTTTCCATTCCCTTCGCATAACTTTTTAACTAATCTGTTCGTTGAGTAGAAAAAAAATTATTTACACAAAGGTAATTTTCTTTATATTTATCTAATTAACTAAATTTTTGTTAATTAGATAAATATAAAGAAAATTACCTTGTAAATTATTTACTAAAAAAATTATTATTAATATAATTATTAATTTTTTATTAAAAAAATTATTTACACAATGGTAATTTTTCTTTATATTTATCTAATTAACTAAATTTTTGTTAATTAGATAAATATAAAGAAAATTACCTTTGTAAATAATTTTTTTTCTACTCAACGAACAGATTTAAAAAGTTATGCGAAGGGAATGGAAAAATGTATAATTGAGAAGTACTGTAAAAGAATGCCCATGAATGTTGTACGACTAATGTTGATCAATGTCGTAAACCGATGTTGTACAATATTCGCAAGGGTGTCATTTTTATGTTGGCCAATGTCAATATGCTATGTTGTAAAACAATTAACAATAGGTTAAATAAATCAAAATTAATACAAGAAATATTGTATTAGTACTATTGTAATTTTAAAAACTAGTAATTCAGACAGCTATATAAAACACTACATCACGACATAGCTATTTTTTTCTGTACTGCTTCAGAGTCAAATTAAAACCAATTTTACGTATTATTATTCATATATTAAATATATGATACATAGCACATATTTTCCCAGATTGTTTAAAGTTAACTACACAACATCTCTGGATGCATTTATATAGGGATGGTCGATACCATTAAAAGACGAAAAATTACTGTATGTAGAGTTGAATAAAAATATATTTACGTAACCTCCATTTGTATACTATAGGTTTTATTTCAAATAATTTAAGTGTAGAGAAACTGTTAAATTCTTGTCAAAATCTGTAAATCTTATGCACAAACTTCAATTAAAATATTTTTACATGCAACTTTATTAAATTTCATGTTTTAGATAGTTATGTATTTTCTACTTTAATACATTAAAAAAATAATTATTAATTCATACAGAAGCTTTAGAAATATTGCTAAAGCTTCTGTACGAAATGCAAATGGTCCCACTAACACGACTTTCTTTTATACAGGGTACGGTTATAAAATAACGCTCCTTATTCGGATAGGTCTGTAGCTTGAATGAATAATCCGAATGCAACAAACTTCGAGACAGTTACTAATCAAGAAGAGGGGAAAAGAATGGAATCATAAAAAAACCACTCTCGTCTCTTGACCAGGGTTCTAAATTACGAGGCTTAATTGGCTGTGTTAAAGCTCCTAAAGGAGGCTAGAAATAGGCAGCCGGAATCGATTACATTACATTAAAAAAGAAATAGTTACAATAATCACCGACAGTTGGCGCTGCCAATGCAAACACAATATTGTAAGCATTGGCAAAACCAAGAAGCGATCATTTCTTGCATTAATGTTATGTAATCGATTCTGGCTGCCTATTAGGGATGGAAAACCGAAACCGGTTTTTTGATGAGGCCGGTCTAAACCGGAAACCGGTTTTCTGCTGGGAAAACCGTCTAAAAACCGGAAACCGGTTTCCGGTTTTGAGAAAAAAACAGAAACCGGTTTTTTCTCAAAAAACCGCCATCGAAGTTTTTTTTAAATTAATATGTAAATTTTTTTTAAAAAAATGGGGTTTTGCACTGTGTTGAATACCCGTTTTTACCAGCATTTTTGAAAAATGCATCTTTTATTAACTTCGGTTTTCACATTTCCTTTCAAGTTTTCCTCCTAACATGATATAAGTAAAACGCTTCTTTTCAACATCCGTGTTGTTCCTGTGGTCTCTTTGATCAGGTTTCGCTCTTTTAAAATATAATAAGCTATGTTGTATGAAATTTTTGGTAATGAACAACGTATTACGATGAAGTTAAAAATCCGAAATAGAGATTTTGTGGTTTTTTACTCGTTTTGGAGGGTGCTGATTCCGAAAAAGTTGTTTTCGAACATTTGTCTGCCTAACTAAAAGAGCTACGAACATCAAATTTGGTAAACGAGTTTCTGTAGTACTTGTGGAAAGTCATAATAAAGTTTTCGATAGAATTGCGCATGTTCAATGGGTAGCTGTCATAGAACTTTTTATGGTTTAAGGGTATCGCCGAAAAACGAAAAGCGACGCAGACTTCAAATTTGGTAGATGTGTTCCCAAAGTACTTGTTGGACGTTACAAGGTTTTTGAAAAAATTGCGCATGCGCAAGGGACATGCACAAAAAGCGCTGCCATAGCCCATAGAACTTTTTTGGTTTTAAAAGTATTTCTGAAAAACTAAAAGAGATACAGACTTCAAATTTGGTACACGTGTTCCCAGTATCCTCCGGGCGTCAGAATAAGGTTTTCGAGAAAATTGCGCATGCGCTAGGGGTGGTTGCCTTAGAAATGTTTTTTTTTGTTTAAAAGGTATTGTAACTACCTTTTAGGTATATAATTTGCATTGATTTATTTAGAGGTAATTGAAAGTTTTGTAGGGTTACACACTCCTAGTTTACTTCAGTTTTGGATAATAAGGTTTAAGTGTTTTTCTTAAAAGCCTCTATCAACAAGTTCCTTTTTATTCAATTCCTGTTTTTTTAATTTAACGTTACATATTCAATTCCTGTTTTTATTTAACTTACAGTTTATAAACTAGCTTCGGCTTTGATACTCTCGGCAATTTGTGTTTCTTAGTGTGTCCGTTTTCTAAGTTTAGATTTCGAGATATCTATTTTCTCTTAAAATTGTCATATCCACTTTCTTCCAGGCTTATCGTATTGCGTGCTTATGTTTGTGCTACGTTGAAGGTTCGATCGAATTAGGCCGTTCACTCAGGTTTATCCCTAAATAGTTCGTAAATGAGAACCACGTGCTTAGACTAAACTAGCAGAGTGTGCGTATATATAGATACCATTCTATTTTCTCTTTAAAAGGGTTGTAACACATATCCACAACTTTTTCTATTTCCAACCCTGGACTTATCGGAATATTTGACAAAGGGGCTTAAATGCTATTTTGCTGACATGCACAGGAAAGGGTAATTCGTTCCCGAATCATGCAAATCAAGCAATCCCGAAATCAAATCATTCGCACGCAGTTTATAAAACATTTCGGTGAATTGATGACGTTCGCATTATAGTTTGCCAATCGAATCAATGAGATATTCCCGCCATATTTTGCAGCTGGCTCATAAATCTTTCGAACTTAACTTTGTATAACATTTTTACGCATTAATGACCTTCGGATAATATTTTTGACTTTTTCCCGCCAAATTAGACTCGAAGCCAAAATAACTAAATGATTGCTTGAGAATCAGTAGGAAAATACTTGTCGTCTTGTCTCAAATGTGACGGGTCTGGGTAATTGAAGATAATTAAATAGTGCAATTCCGAGTTTCACGGTAAGAATTTTGTTATATTTAACTTTAGTTTTTTAAATTTTAGGTTTTTTTTTTAAATCTCTGTAAACCTTATAAAATAATTCTGATGTGTTTGATAATGTCAAATGTGTTGCATTAAATAAAAAGCTATACCAAGATAAACTTTTTTTATGCATTAAGAATTGAGGGAATTAATTGGAAGCCGTTTTTGAATGGATCACGTGTCCGGCTATTTTTATTGTTTTAAAAAATAATATAATTACATAAATTTTGAGCGGAATTTTTTACCAATTATTTAGATTCCGATAGCTTTGGCTGTAAAGAAAACCTTTTTAAAGGAAAATTAAAAATAGCTTGTAATTCCGTATTATAAAAGATATTCCAAAAGGTGCTTCCCTTTTTCGATTAGGGGCAACTCTGCTTTGACCTATCAGTAGAAAATATTTAAGAAGAAAGTCAGTACTGGGGTTTTAATTCTTGGGATAAAGTTAAGTTACCCCATTCGATGATACTTGAAATATCATTTTACTATAAGGTTTTCTATATACACCGTAAAGATGTAGTTAGAGGCTACTTTGGTTAGGTACTCCCATTTGCCCATATAAATAAAAAATCCTCACCGGTTTTTTTTAGGGGGGGGGGTAATAATTTTCTAGGGGGGGTGCGTCGTTAGCTCTGGGGGGGATCGGCACCTCTGGGGTAAGTAAGCTAAAACGGGCACAGCAGGCCAACTTCCCCTTTCCGTCCTAGATTTATCATTTACACAGCCCCAAATGGTACGCAGGAACCAACAACAGTCGAAGAACGCCAACAGGGACAACCCCGACCACGTTGTCCAACACTACAAAGTAAGCGCCAATGGCAGAAGAACACATCCATTTTTTTCATTAAGCACATCCATACTCTTTCCCCCAAATTTCAGAAAATTTCATTAAAAAATTGCGGCATTCATTGCATTACAGCATTTGTCATTTATATTACTTGCAGAATGAGGCTGCCATTATTCATGAAACTTGCGGGTATGTATGAGTTGGAAGCGTTAGAACTTAAAACCATGTTTAGGCTGGCCAGTTTCACTTATCAGAAAAGTATTCTTGCTCCGTGAATCGAACCACAAATCACTTTAAAAATGTAAATTACCCAATGGGAAAACAATTATTTAAATTTTAAATAATAAGAGATATTCTAGCAACTTTGTTAATTTAATTAATGCATTTGTCTAAGTAGGCGTATTGTTTAACAAGTTTTTTTCTTAAATGTCTTTTCCCCAGATTTTAAATAATTGAATGCCTTTAAACAGAAACTATTGCCTATTTTAAAAGTGCGCTGAACACCTCTCATTATCAATACAGCCCCTGATCTCAGAGACCTATACCTTTAACCTTTAATACTGTTTTTCAGTTTGTCATTCGTCTTTTTGTCGATATACTTTTTCAAAAATATAAATGGTTCATAATTTTTTTTCATTACAAATGGAAACTTTTAAAAATTGGTATTTATAACTAAATCAATATTCGAAATTTAAATTCCACCAAAAAGCAATTTTTGTATAAGAATTCTATGTAAAATTTATCTAGCTAAAAATCGTTAGTACGAAGCTATAAAAAAATCAAAATGTCTAGGTATAGATTATTATTTCAGTTAGTGAGAAAGTAGTATGCTACATTTAACCTTCGTTTCTAGGTCACTAAAATTATAGACAATCGATTGGAATAAAGAGTGGTCACTTGTATAGAAATTAGAAACTGTCAAGAGTTCTTCCACCTGGTATTTTATTGCTTTGTGTTTGATTTCTTGAAAGCCTTAGTAATTTTGTTTCAGTTTAGATCACATTTGAACAATTATTAGTCATAACTTTGAAAACTGAACCGTTACTTAACGAATTCAATGCTCTCGCGCTCAAAAATTCCCGCTATAACAAAAACTGTTAGAAAAGTAAAATATAAAAAAAAAACGAAATCTCGCATCCGTTTAGCAATTCCAAAATTGTACGCAGATGTTTATAATAAATTATAAGAGTTACAGTTTTTCTCGTGCGCAGAAAAAAGTCAGTGTACCCTTATATGTAATTGAACATAAGGCCTTTTTTATTCTAAGGTATAGAATTCTGTTTTCGATTCTCTCTGCGTGAACGATGAATCACGATGAATATGTTTGGTCTAAGATGCATGAAATATAGGCGTGTCTGGCGTCGTCCTTGTGAAGCGATTCAGTCATTATACATGTAGGTTTTATAACGTGAGAACTCAGCCAATTAAGTTTTGTTTGATGTGTTTGTTTCATTTGATACCTTTACTTCTTCTGAACTAAATATTACTAAATCTAATCTAAAATTGAAAAAGAAATGAATCATTATTTTAAAGCAGTACCAATATAACAGAAAAGTATTTAATATTACTGGTTTACTGGTCAGATTTTTTAAATGAAAAAATATTAAAAATCTTTTATAATGTCGTGCGAAAAATCCCACTAATTAAAATCAAAAACTGTGTGCATAAATAAAACTTTTATAAAACTAGGGTACAAATGTGAACTTTGTGAATTTGAGTTTTAAGCACATTGGCGTAAAAGTAACCTTATTACACCTACCCCTTAAAAGTACCTACATTACATTTACATTTTGAACGTGATAATAATAATAACTACATCGAGAACGTGGTAAATTACACAGTTAAACTTTGGAAAAATCATTAACTTCCTTTAAAATTATATGTATGCAACTTTACAAATATCATTTACTCGATTATAAAAAAAATGTATGATAAGCTAGTCCGTAAAATAAACTTTTTAATAAGTGGGATCGATTTTTAGACAAAATTATGAGTTTCTTTTACTATCTGGTTCTGCTGTTTGTTGCCAAATTCATTTTATTTAGAAAAGAAAAGAGTAAATAGTATAATTTTTTTTTGAAAATATAACTTATTTTCATTTAAAAGTTAAAAAGTGGCCTCGTTGTTGTAGTGTTCAGCACGCCTGGGTCCTAAACAGTCGACCCGGGTTTATATACGGGTAGAGTAGCAGGTCATAGATTCACTCAATCATTTATACTTCCGGAGTCGATAAAAGAGTACTTAGCTTGTTTGGGAAGTTAATTGAAGGTACATTGTCGAAGTAGAAACTTGGCATTATCCATCGCTAGTGCTAGAACCTCTACCATAGGCTACCAGAATGGACATCGCCACATGAGCAGTAAGCGAGGATACCACTTGAATTATAATTTTACTTTTAATTGTAAAGCTGGACTTTTTAAAATTTTCAGAAAAGTTTTGCTTAAATAATGATGGCATATATTTTTTTTTAAAATCAAGTTTAATTTGTTGTTTTAATTATATAAATAAATATTGGTAACAATGTAGTATAAAAATTCAGATAAATAACATTAGGAATTTGGATATGTATTCAATTTCTTTCTATATTAATATAATATTCCTCAGAGTTATATTTGTAAATATTTTTTAGAGAATGATGTTGACCATTATGGGCTGTTATGTTATGGATTAGTTTAGTTTAGTTTGAATTATCGTCGCACTAGAGTTGGCGACGGGCGTCGTATTTTAGAACCACAGTCAAGGGTTATGGATTAGGTATTTTTGCATTTTTATTTATTTTTACAATATTCTATGGAGCATGTTTGGACCTTGTTTCCACGACGACGGCAGTACCGTTTTTATTGCCTTTTTTTCTTTGCATGCACCACTGCCCCGGCTTAAAGACCATCTGTGGAACTTATGTATAAAGCAAGTTTAAGAATGTGTCTCTTCGTTTTGTTTTTCGAATGGAGGTAGAAACTAAAGGAATATTTCCTAAAACAGACTAATGATAGTTTCAGAACAAAATCGGTCGAAGACGTAGTGACTTGATCCATTTTTGTCCTGAAACTGGAAGATAAACACTTGACAAAAAGGAATAAAAATAAACTCTTCGTTTAGCGGAAAAACGTAGCAAGTCAGGTATGACTTAAATCGGTTTTCTTCTGAAGCGAATAATTCTTTCATCACTCTTACCAAGTCCGTGACCCCAAAGTCCCAAGTGTTCATAAATTTTGGGGTTCGTATAAACAAATGTCTTCGAATCGGCAATTCCGTTCGCTTGGGTTTCTCACAAATAGGGAATTAGGGATCACTCTCAATTGAGTTGCAATGCTTATTTTGTACGATAGCTTCCGTCTCGTTCAGTTTAAATTTTAACTTTTTACATTAGCTTTTGATATTTTTCCTTACTATTTTTAAACTTTCGTATTTTTTGTATAGCATATATTTAATTGTTCGGTTTTTTTGGTTGGTGTTTTTAGTATTTTTTTTGTATATTTTTCTTTCATTTTTCTTTTTGTATTGTTTTCACCTTACGTGTTTCGTTAAACCATGGCATCGAATACAAGTTCGGTTTAAAAGTATGTGTTTCAGCTACACAAGAAAGAAAAGCTAAAGCTGTAATTTAAATTAATTATTATATTCAATGAAAAAACGAAATAAAAAAACAAAAAGGGACATTATAATTTTAAATATTAAGAATTAGGAAGAAAACCTGGAACTTACTTTTCAACAAAAAACACTATAAACGCTTAAAATTGTTTTATAAAGTCGAAAGTATAAAAAAAGAAATCTCAAAACACAAGAAAACCGGAATGGAAAATACGAGGTTAACAATTAAAATACATGTAAATAAAAAATAATGATATGAATATTAATGAATCATCGATATTAATGAGTTTATTATTAATTAGTTTATTATTAATTAGTTTATTATTAATTAGTTTAATATTAATGAGTTAATTATTTTTAAGTTTATTGTTAATATTAATTGATTGATTTTTTTTAATTAATTAATAAAAAACTGAAAAAACACATGAAAACTGGGTTTTTTAAAAAAACCCACGGAAAACCGGTTTTTTGGCTTTGAAAAACCGGTTTCGTGGAAAACCGGTTTTTGGCCTTTGAAAAACCGGTTCCGTGGAAAACCGGTTTTATAAAACCGGTTTTTAAGGGTCGGTAAAACCGGTTCGGTTTTACCGGCGTTGTAAAAAACCGGTTTTTCAAAAACCGGTTTCTAAAAAACTGCGCCATCCCTACTGCCTATTTCTATAGCCTCCTTTAGGAGATTTAACACAGCCAATTACGCCTCGTAATTTAGAACCCTGGTCAAGAGACAAGGGTGTTTTTTTTATGATTCCATTCTTTTCCCCCTTTCTTGATTAGTAACTGTTTTGAAGTTTGTTGCATTCGGATTATTCATTAAAGTTACAGACCTTATTTTATAACCACCCGGTATATATAGATTAAGTACTACATTAAAAATGTTTTTCGAAAATAAATCCATTACCGCTTAATTATTTTTCAGAAAAAAATAAACGGATAAATTTTTCACATATTGAACAAAAGATAAATTTCATAAATCTGCATGTTTGTGTCTTTATTTTAAAGTTAAAATCCAATTTTGTTTTTTCTAAAAATCATATATATTTCGTGTAAATCTTGTCTGGGATGCCTCTCTTGGATGCTACAATGCAGCAGCCAATAAAAACTCACTTAAAGTATGTCTTTTGCGTAATACAAAGTTTCGAAGGTTGATAGCACTACCGAAATTCAAACAAAATTTGAATAAAATAATTTTTGGGGTAGGTAGTGGGAGTGGGAAGTAGGAAATAATTTCAAAGTTACTAGGCAAGTTTCGTACAATTCAGTTTGTTTGTTCTTGCATTTCGGTGCTTCGATCGGTGCTCCGCATGGTGCTCCGATTGGTGCTCTTTTACCGCGGGAAGTTAATCCACCAATCGCATAGTCGAGGCTGCAGAAAAAAATTCTGTCATACACTCTTCTGTTGCCACTCACATCTGTAACATTCTTATTGTCTGTGTTAAAGTTTTTGTTAAATTAGATTTAGTGGAAAAAGGTAAGCGTAACTTATGATTTGATTTAACAACATTTTGTAAAGTAAATGAGTTTAATTTCTTCAAATTTCGGTATTATTTATGTGACATAGAAAAGAAACCGGCTGCCAAAACGATTTTTTCTAGTTAAAAAAAGTATATAATTTTGTTCTCATAACTAACTTTGAAAATATAAAAGTTATAGTATGCTCCTATGAAAAATAGTGTATTGTTTATTAACATGCATTCCTTTAAATTATTAGAAATAGTTCGATTGCCCCATTCACATTACGATTATTGTTTTGTCTTATTTTAGAGTTTTTGACAGCTAATTCTGTGTTACCCTACCAGTCACCATGGAGGATCAGGATAATGAAGTAGATGAAAATGAACAAATAGAACCAGATGAAAATGAACTAGATGAAGATGAACAAAAAGAACCATTTAATCCGGATGTTTATTTTATCCCCATGGCTTATAGACAAGTAAGAATTGCTATTATTAAATTCTTAACTCTTTACAATAATTATGGAAAGGCATTAATATTCTTTGAACTGGAAAAAACTTGGAACTGAACTTGGAAACTTCAGAGTAATTAAAGATCTTTTATTTAGTAACTAGTCATCAGGAGAAGGTGGATTTGTTGTCTGCAGTCGACGAGAGAGTGTGATGGAATCTCACAAAAATGGTGAAAAATCTCGAGCTCTGCTTCACTGACCAATCAGAGTTATGATGAGAAAGTTTGAAAGATCAACTTAAAAAATGTGATGACTAAACAGTTTCTGTGGGAACGATTGATCTAGGCGACTGTTTGTTGCCGACAGGGGGTGGTTGGGATGTTAAAGTACTAAGTGATATTAAGGATATATGAAAAGATAATTTAAGTTATTAAGTTTAATTGAGGTACAAAATATTAGATTTTGAGGGGGTTAAGTTATAAAATGTCATGTATCCTTTTTTTAATAAACTATACTACAACTGACATCTTTATTTAGGCCTTGAAGCTTCTGTTGGAACAGCAAAAACCTTTTAATTTTGATATAGAAGGTTGCTTGGGTTATTATACTGTGTGCAAGGAAAGACTCAACAAGGAGGAGTTTCACAGTCTGATGGATCTTATTGAAAGCTGCCACGAACCACAGTAAGTTGAGATTTCCAATAGGTTTACAAAAATTCTTTTAATTATAGTTAATTTTTCATTATTTTTATTTCAGTGTTTTAAAATTAGTTATTTTATTTTTATATTCAAATATTGCTAAAAGTGTCTCAATTCTTGTGTGAGTTGGCAATCCTGCAGCCGCAGTGTTTTTCAAATATAAACTTAACTCTAATTTCTACGATACACACTTCAACAGGTAGAAAAGTTAAATATAAAAAACTGGCAAAACAAACAAAATTGATTTGCAATAAAACACTTATCTTACAAGTTAACTTTACTATGACTTTATCCAAGGCTTTGAATGATTAATGATAATAAAAAATTTTGATTCCGTTTTTGAAACATGTTTACCTTGAGGTATTTTGAATTGTAATAGGATCACCCTAACTTGACTAGACTTATATTTGTATTATTACAGATATAATCTATAACATCATTATATTTTCTGGTCATATGTATGTATCAGGGATCAACCTGGGTCAAAAAATGCTGGAGCAAAAATGCTAAAATGTAGAAGAAAGCTGTAGCAAAATGCTAAAGAACAATTAGCTGCTTATAAATCAACGTCAAACCAATTAAATCACTTGAATCTATACACAAATCAATCTTTGTGTAGCAGTTAATTAATTTTGTTTAGTAGTATAGCTTAACAATACATCGATATTTTTTTTTATGAATCACGACATGACAAATTTAAACAATTATATAATACTATTCTACTAAATGTACTCTTAATTTTTTTCTCAACATTTTTAAATAAGTACATTTACTTTTATTTATAGTGTTGGATCATCTTCAGATTTGTCTATGAAAATTTTTCTGCTGTTCATTTGGTGTATTAAAATCAAGTTTTGGTTGTTTGAAATTCCCAACTTTTGGTCTTTCAATACATATTTATTAACATGGTTCATACATTTGTTAGGAAAAATAATTCACACACTTTTCCAGAAAAATTCAAGGACTAGAAATTTACTAGCAACATAAAATCTAAATATATAAAGCATGTATAGCTCCATTTTCGAAAAAACTAAAAATTGTCTAAAATCAGAAACCCCATTACAGGCGGAAGTAAAAAAAAAAGGTTAAAACATAAGCAAAAAGTATTTTAACATTCAAGCAAGCTGTTCTTGTGATCAGGACTCAAGGACTCCTTGAATCGGGCACTTGATCAGAAAATATATTCTGGTTGTGAGACTTGGCCTGAACTGGAGCTACAAAAGTAACTAGATACTCTTCCGATCATGCAGAGCCAGAGAACTGTCAATCATTCCGATGCAATGTGACGTCATCGGTAGATTTTGTTAAAATTACTAGGCAGCAAAATAAGTAAATCAGGAAGCATTATTGGACTCCTCCTCTAATGAGAGGTTGCACTGGCTGGCAGAGATTTGAAGACATCTTAGTGTAATCTAATCTGAATTCATCTTCCCATTTTGATTAAAATTTTTATTTTCATTATTAGAATCGGTTATTTGAATTTTTTGTGTATTGAAATTTAAGTTTAGTTTCACCGAATTATGCGTTGCATTTTGCGTAAAATGCGACTACAGATTGATCCCTGGTATGTATATGAAAGAGAGTTAATACATTAAAAAACTTTAACCATTTAATGCCCCTAAAGTTTTCCATAATATGTAACCTACCCTTCATTTAATTCCCCATGTGTCAGATATAATTTTAAAATCCATAGTTGTTTATAAACATGTAAGAAATTATTTTTAGACTTTCCAAATTTTCAACATGTTGTGTTTGCGACATGACAATCACTGGCATATACTCTTTCTAACTGGTTGATAGCTGATCACGTGACTTGGGTGCTGTTACTCAAAACGTCAAAATAATTGTAGATTGCATTCAATTTTTTAATTTTTAACATATTGGCTCTTTTTTTTAGCAGGCCTAAATAAATATTAAGTTGATCTGATTCCAGTCTTTTGAATTCTGAAAGGTAAAAATAATGTGTTGTTTATACATAAAATGTATCGGCATGCGTCCAAATAGTACATGCAGAGAAAGTGCTTGTTTTGTTAAATCTTTTGTCCAAAAGTCCTGTGGTCGGTCATAACGCAGTTACCATGGGTGCAGATTGTTTGAAGAAAAATGCCCCTTCTTCCAGGGACATGCAGGCCTGAATTGAGGAGGTGGTGCCATCTCGTAGCAAAAGTCAGACTACCACCCTCACACATGCTCTGTGCCTTGTGCACTCTTTCACGCTAAGCCCTTGCAGCAAACTACAACAACCTCAAAATACATAAAATAAAGGAGGTAGCGGGTACTTTTTAGAATTATAGTATTTTTAAATTTGATAGTTTGCGAGTTGTTAGTTCAGCACTTTCTCACAGGTGTAGCCTAATTGACCAATAACATGCCGAGAAAAGGTGATGAAGAGGTTTTTGCTGATCAAGCATTCTCCATGGAAAATGGTCAGACTGTGTATTACATTATATAAAATATTAGACTTTATAAAATTATTCATTATCAAGCATTCTCCATGGGAAATGGTCAGACTGTGTATTACATTATATAAAATATTAGACATTATAAAAATTATTATATTTTCAGTTTTGATGTCTCATACACCCTCACCGAGATATGCAGAGTTCTCCATCGTCATCCAGACTTGATTCAGGGTTTCGGTATGCTACTACCGCCAGAACTGAACTTGATGATGCAGTCCGGAGATTTCTTGCCCTTCATGGAGACTTCTGAAGAGGAAGAATGTGAAAGTGAGGATGATAGTGAGAATGAGGAAGGTAGTGAGAGGGATGAAGGTTGTGAGAGAGAGGAAGGTAGTGAGGTTGAGGAAGGTAGTGAGAGTGAGCCAGTTAGTGAGAGTGAAGAACTTAGTGAGATTGTGGAAGTTAGTGAGAGTGAGCAAGTTAGTGAGAGCGAGCAAGTTAGTGAGGGCGAAGAAGTTAGTGAGAGTGAGGAAGTTCAAGAGGAAGAAGTTGAGGAGGGATCTTCTCAGAGTGATAATGAGGTACTTTTTTTTTAGAAAATATGTGTTTTAATAAGAAAAGTTTAAAATTATGCTATAAAATTTAGTGGTTGACACATAAGGCTAATAAACTAAAGAAAAAGAGATACCATTTATATCCAGTCCAATGTTTTAATTTTACTATCTAAAATCGGAGATATTGGGTTTTATTCCAATTTCATGTTTTGCAAATAATTATTAAAATAAACTCTAATAGTTATGTTTTTATAATTTTTTTAGATGGAAACTTCAACAGACATGGAAGTTGTTAACATTCAAGAAGATAAAGATAATGAAGAGCAATACAACGAACCTAAGGAAGATAAGGCAACTAAGTTCTGGAATAAAGTTAAAGTATGATGAGATTTAAATTCTTTTGTGATATTATTTAAAATATCAGAAATTTTCATTAATTTATATAGATCAATTTAAGTAAATTCCATCAGTACAGGCCTCTTATCTGAGTTTTTCTGTGTATTGTGTTATTTGTTGTTATTTTTGTTGTGCTACATGAAAAATAAATGCTTAGTATTTAATGTGTTAAGTAAAGATAATAATTATAGGCTAAAATATTTACTTTTATCCTAAATTAAGTTTATAAATATTTCTTTTTATATCAAGATATATTTTTTATGAATTCTGGTTATTTGCTACAAATATTACTGTAAAATATCCATTTTTGTTATGCGGTAGTTCACCACAGTGCCGAAAACATCTTCAAATAGCCTAAAAAAGGACCACATGTTGCTGCTTAGCCTTTGGTCATATGTAGATTTCACTTTGAAGTCTAAGCAAACCCACAAATTGTGATCTTTGAATCTCATGTGGGAAAAATACCAAGTGCACTGGTTGGGAATGAATTTCTGGAAGAATCCTTTCCTCCTTAAGTTATCCCTGATCAATATGAACCCCATCATATGCACAACTTTAAAAAGCTTTTTTTCTTTTAATATTGTTTTGGTTCTATCAAATGGAGCATCTTTGTCCATTAAGGATAACTTTGCTGCAAGTAGAAAACTATTACCTATTTCTTACTTGATAAATGCCGTACATCAAGGTAGATTTACCATCAATTGAAGAAGCTCTAAAAACTTTTTAAGAGTAGTAAATGATGAGTTATTACATAAAGAAAAGATCCTTTTGAAATCATACTTTGCGATTTAAGCACGAGACTCACTAACAGTGCTCTAAGAGTATAAGATACAAGGTCCAGAATATTCATTGGTGACTTTGTCCAATTGAATTTAACATAATTAAAACTCTCAAATAAACTGACTGGACCCTATATCTTAGTTATACTTTGGAGAATATGAGTTTTGCAACTAGACCCTTCAAATATAAACACAGTATTTTCTGATGTCTATGACATTTTTACTTTATAATATGTAATATGGTAATGGTGTAGCTTTATAAGATATTATTTAAATTCTAATATATTTTGAGCATATGCTTTTTTTGTCGGACTGCTTCAAAGGATCTTTCCCAGAAGGAGATGTATTATGTATTTAAAAGTAGCTCAAATATGAAAGGTGTTAACACAGTATAAGTTAAATTATTTTGTTTTCGAAAATGTTTTACAGGAGAGGTTTGAAGACCAGCCACAGGTTCTTGAAAAATTTGAAGAAGCCTTGGTTGCAATGTTTGAAGATGATTCGGTAAAATGTCCTAATTATTTTTTATTTGTCTATTTTTGCAGTTAACATTGGGTTTTTTTTCAAGTAAGGGATATTAAAATGGAAATATCAAGGTGGAATTTGTCTAGAAAAACTTGCTAAAAATAGTTTAAGCATGATAAAACGATAAAACGTTGGGTTTTTTTTTTGACACCTTCATTTCATTTATATTATTGACATACTCTTTTATGTACTAAAAGTTATGCCTACAAATACAGGTTTTTAGGATTACAAATAACAAAACATTTTAAATGAAAATTTAAAATGATTTGTGTATTTATAATGAACTATACATTATTCTAAATAAGTATGATTTACTAAAATTTATGCCTACAAATAAAATTTTTGGTATTACAAACAACAAAACTTTTTATATGAAAATTTACAATGATTTGTATATTTATAGTGTACTTTTGGAATTTATAAAAGCATTTTTTCAAATTTGCATGTAGTCTGAAACACAAAGCACTTATAATTTTTTAACATCAACTGACAAAAAAAGGCATTGAAATTCATTGCTATAGATTATTTGCAGCTATTTAACTTTCTGAGGATGAGCAAACTGGCTAAAGTGTTAGTGCTTGTTTGTACTTCATGAGATTTAAATTAAATTTTAATCGAAATTTTAATTTTTTAAAAGATTTCTACATGAGATAATTATAAATGACTGGTCTATACTTAAAAATTTAGTAAAACTATGAAATTGATAAATTAAAAATAATTATGTTGATTGATGGAAAACCTGATGGTCTGGTGACTGGTTTATCTGTCTGTGTCAATCAGAGGGTCAATGGTAGTCGTTGAATACTATTATTTTTAAAATTGAAAGAATTTAAACATTAAATGTTTTTTCTAAATTCAGTCTAAATTATATAATTTTTTCCCCTTATAGTATCATAGACGAGCTTTAGTTCTAGACGTGGGTAGATTACTTATTGATTATGATGATCTATTTGAAGAATTTATATCCTTTCTTCCTTTACGGCATCGTGATTCAGATGAAGAGGTAAGTGTTTTGTTTTCAACAAGTGAATGTTACTGTTTACTTTATTTCTTCTAAGAAATAATAATTAAAAAAAAATCAGGGCACTGCTTTTTTCTGTCTAAGGAAATTACATAACTATAATAATTTTAGTAATTATTTTGTGTGTGTATACATTTAATTTGGTTTAACGGATTTGAACTTGACTTATATGCTTTACTTTTTTTGCGGAGTTCATTACTAATCTAAGTTTTGAGTAAAGCTGTAAAACATTCCCTTTTCAAGACAATTTTGGTGATTTAAAAAGAAAACTTAATCTAGTTTATGTAATTTTTAATTATATATGTGTGAGGTGAGTGGCATCACCCAAAACAAGCCAAGCACTACCACCACTGGTTTATTTGTAGATTAAATACATCAACCAAATTGTGATTAGGTCACGATGTATTAGAAAACCGTTATAGAAACTATGACCGATGTTAAAAGAGAAAAAAAGTGTGCAGTCTTTTTCACATTAAAAAAATAACAAGTAGGTGTGTAACAGAATCTGTCGCTTATCCTGCTTTTGCACAATATTTGCGTTCAACAGGAAAAAAGGTGACAAACACAGTATTAATTCTATATTAAACATTTACACGCTAAATTTGGCTTGTTTAATTTATTTTATTTATGAAATTCAATAATTATTTCTTATCGTTTGCTGGGGCTGGGGAGCCCAGTCGGTTAGGCATTCGCCTAGCATGCGAAAGGTTCCAGGTTCGGGTCCGGGCATCGCCAAAATAACTGCTAACCTATAAACGACCCGTGCAGCCAAAAATGTCCGCCGAATAATACCCCATGTAGAGGGTGTGCACGTTAAATATCCTTCAAAGTCCTAACACTGCGTACGATGTCGCCCTTAACAGTTGTGTTGGGTGCTTACTCAGGTGTCGGCTCGTCACTTGACTGTGGTTCTAAAATACGACGCCCGTCGCTAATAGCCCTCGTGTAGCTCTAGTGCGACGATAATTCAAACTAAACTAAATCTTATTGTTTACTAAATTAATTTATATTTCAAAGAATAATTTTGCAATATTCTGCGCTTTTAATTTCGATGTGCCGAATTTTTTTTATGTATCACACTTGTCTGTAGCATTTGTAGTTTTGGCTATGAAAGTGGGTGATGGACGGAAAGACTGAACTATTATGATACCTTCCACTTTTTATGTTATAAATATCGTGTGGAAGCTAAAAAAAAACTTTGCCTACTTGCTCACTTGTCCTAATGATTATTCTTCGAAACTTATTGTACAATGAAGTATATTAAGACCACAATGAGTATACAAATCATAATATTTATATATGTTTAACGTAGAAAGGTTGATGGTAGTGTCTACAGAAAGGACTAGCACCATTTTCTTTTAAAATACTTAATTATTAGAATTATTGAGGATGTGTAATAATAAAAGATTGGTTCAAAAGAAAAATGTTCTTAATCCTTTTTATAGGATACTGTCTTTAACTTGCCACCCCAGAGCACTTAAGCTTGGATATAGTTATGCAGTGAAGCGCTTATTGTATTAAAAAAAATACTTATTAAGATTACTTGTTTTTCATATTTTATTTTCATTAATATTTTAAGATTGGTTTAAAAAAATATTCTTAGTCATTTTTTTTTTGGATACTGTCTTTAACTTACCTCCACAGAGCAGTTACGTTTGATACACACACACAGTTCTTGCAATGGAGTACTTATAGTATTCAAAAAATATTTAATATGGTTACCTGTTTTACTTGTTTTTAATATTTTATTTTTTGAAAATATAGGATAGTGACGAGGAAGAAAATGGTTTGGAAGAGAAAGAGAATAATTCAGCAGTCGACTATGATTCAGAAGATTCTGAAACTTCTCAAGTTTGTATTCTTACTCATTCATGAGTTGAAGTATTTATTGTATTAAATTATTTTTTTAAAAAAAAACTGTTGTTCGTTAAAAACTTATAGTATAAAACTATTTTTGAAAAAAAAATCCCAATAAAACTTTTATCATAGTAGATAACGTAAGAAAATGCAAAATAGTTTATTAATTGTCCTATCAGTTATGTAAGTTTTTAATTTCACACAAATGTAAAAACAAGTGTCCCCAAAATTATTTTTGTGACTGAAAAGTATCTGTTGGTTGCTACCATTTCTCCAGCGAACATGGAAAACATGTTGTAGAAAATAAAAACATAGATATTTCATTTAATTGTTAAGGTATTTATATATAACCTTGTAATTTACAGCCTCAACAAATTAAAAATGTGTTTGCTATATCATAGATTTCTGTAGCAAATATTCCTAATATATTATTATAGGGCAATTGATATCACCTGTAAATTGATACTGTCAACATGTTTAACATTAAAAAAAACATTAGAAAATCCCATTAAATAAGTAAACTCAATAGAATTAAAATGTTTGATTAGAAATGTAAACCACATCCAATGTGTTCCTTACCATTGTGCACCAATGTATGTTAAAAACATTGCCATAACATGTCATATTTCCTTCACAATCCTAACTGTTGAAAAGCAAGGGAATTTTAAGTTTTATTATACAGGTTAACACATGGTAAAACTATACCCATGTTTGCTTAATGTTTTATAAAATAGAATTTTGGTTGTTCAGGATGCTAAGTAAAACTGCAATAATATGAACTCAAATAAATAAAACTGTTTTACAATTGTAGGTTCAAAAACGCTTTGTTGTTGACTCTTCCATCGCAGATGTTTTTAAATATGGTTCTCACGACGAACATAAATTTTTCGATGATGTAAGTGCTTTTGTAGCTTAATGTGTTTAAGAATGAGTAATTTTCTTTATCTCATTAATGCATGTTTTATACATATTATTTGTTCATTTAAAATTTATTTTAGTTTTGGATAAGTATCATAATGATACATGTAATTTAGTCTATTATATTTAGAAGAGAGAGATGATAGAATATTAGTTTCTTTTTAGCAACCATTTCCCTTTTTATGGAACCTCCTACATTCAGCTTCAAATACTTGCAGCACTGTGGTATAAAGTTATACTTAAAAAAATTAAAGAGTTAAAAAGAGCAGTAACTTTGAAAGGATTCTCTTTCGACAGAACAATGAGGGTGATTGTGCAATTACCACCTTGTACAATTTTTGATTGGCTGCAGTTAAACAATTGAGGCTGCACACCGAAGCATCAATATTGCTGGCTGGGGGATTATAATTAATAAACTAACTGAAGAACTTAATAGTCTTTTCTTTGTTATGTATTTACCCCTAATAATTTTTTTCAATGCATATTAGGTGAGGGAGGCTGTTGGTTACAAAGAAGTGTATGACAACTTCTTACGCTGTTTACATATGTTTAATGAAGATTATATAACCAGATATGAATTGATTGAACAGTCTGTACCGTATTTAGGGTAGGTTTATAATTATATTGAAAAATATTACAGTGTAAACTGAAAATTTTTTACACTCAATTTATAATACTGTGTTGATATTTGAAATTATAAACTTTTATAACTATCTTCTTGAAAATTGCCTTTAAATATACGATTCTCCTTTCAGTTTAAATACTGGTTCTGCCATAGATACTTATTTTTTAAAATAAGTGCTTAAAGGTTATTTTTCTTTAGGTAACACATGTTTTAATTTCTAGTATTAGTATTAAAAACTCGCAAAACGACTCAAAAGAGCAAGTTTTTGGAATTAAATTGTTTCATTTTGCTTCAAAAATTCTGACAAAAAAACACTAAGTCAAAATCTTTATTTTAAAATTTATTTTTTTAAATAAATTTGAACTTATTGCTATTTTTAAAATGTTACTTACTAATCATTTCATTTACTAAATGGTGTTGTTTTACTTTTTTTAGAAATTTTTTGTGAGTATCTGTCTCATACTTCATTCATGAATAAGTTTAAAAGTCTGAACTATGGGAATTGTATAGAAATTTATTACCTTACAATATTTATACGTGTTGCTGACTTATCTTTAATAGGAGGCATCCCAGCTTACTCCAGCGACTAAAAGAGATGTTGGGATACAACGAAAATGGAATCAACATTGAGAAAATACCAATAAAAATTTGTAAACTTGATAATGAAAGGAGAGCAATGGATGATGCGGAAGAGGATGACATAGGCATTGGTAAGTGCTTCAAAGAATATTATAGATTTTTTAAGATAATTTCCTTTTTTAAATGGGATGGAATGTTCTGTAATATATATCGTTAAAATTATTAATTTTATTTTCAGTGATAAAACTTTGCTGTAAAGTTTTAACACACTGTTTAATAAACCAAAATATCATTATACTCAAATTTTGTAATTGTTTTAAAATGATACTTACAGGATATTAGGAGATATACAGAGTTACATATTTCCAAAGTAAAAAATGTTGATTGCATTTCCTAAATCAAGGATACCATTTATCGGCAATTCAAAGTTTGATGCTGTTGATTTTTTGGACTACAATTGTGGACTGCATTTTTTTTGTCTTAAATTGAAATAAAATCTATTTATGGCTTATTCTTGTTAAAAAATTGCTCCTTAAAAAACTATGTTCATATTTAAATTATATTATCTGTGTTCATTTTAGCTTCCACACTACGTTTATAACGTAAAAAGTGGAAGGTATTATAATCATTCAGTCCGCCTGTCTGTCCGTCACCCACTTTCATAGCCCGAACTACAAATGATACGGACAAGTGTGATACGTCAAAAAATTAATTAGAATACATTGAAAATTTCAGAAAAGAATTCGAATTCGAAGTACTTCAATTATTTAAAAAACTGCAAAATTTAATGCTCATTTAAAAAGCATAGGAAGCCATTTTATTATAATTAAATCACCATTGCCATCGCAACAATCGCTCAAGAAACTTTCATTCTTTTAGGCAATAAATTAAAATAAATTTATTTTTGCAACATTGATCAGTTTGAAATGACTTCAAGTATATTTCGTTACGAGATTTTTGTATGGTGATTAGAAATATTTTCATTCTATTTAAAAGGGAAGGAATATTACATATTTATTCTTTAAAATAAAAATTAATTTTTGCAAACGATAAGTAATAATTATTGAATATTCGAAATAAAATAAATTAAACTAGCCAATTTTTTTTTTACAGCATCAGTTTACTAATTATTTATTTTATGAAATATAAATTAATTTAACAAACGATAAATAATAACTGAATTTTTGGAAGAAAGTTAATGTAAACGGGAAATTGTGGAGACTCAAAGATATTTATTAAAAAAATTACATCATTATTCTTCAAACTTCAAACAAATTTAGCAAATGATAAAGACTAATTGTTAAATCTGAGAAAGAAGATAAATGAAAATCGTTAATTTTGGCGTTTAAAAATGTGAATTAAACTAGCTAAAAGCCCTGTTAGGCAAATTTCTTTCTGAGGTGTAAAAATAGTTTGTTTCCTGCTGAGCACAATTGTTGTGTGGAAGCGGTTTAAGTGACAGATTCTGTAACAAACCTACTTGTTTAATATCAGAATTGTACTTTGATAATTAGATTGACCCTCTGACGGGTAAGCAAATATGATGAAGTGTAAACTTGTTTGAACTACATGAGATTTAATATAAAATTTTTAACTAAAAATTTAATTCCTTAAATTTAAAAATATATACCATTCTGTTGTCGATGGTTAAAATGGCTCCGCCATGCTTTAATTTTAGAATTTAATAAAATTATTAAATTTATCTATTTTAAAATTATTAAATTTATCTATTTTTTTTTAATTATTAAATTTATCTATTTTTTTTTATTAAATTTACATTTAAAAAAAAATTTCTGTGAGTTGCTTGAAAACCTGACAGTCAGGTGATGTGTTTATACGTTTGTATCCCTCAGAGGGTTAAGCTAATATTTTATGCAAATAAAAAATAATAATGTAATCTGATTATGTAAGCTTTTACTGTTACTTATATAAATAAGTTTTTTTTGGTTTATTTAAACTATCACATTAAAATTAAGGAAGTATTTTACAAAACTAAACCCAATAACTAACAAAAAAGAATTGTAGTTCAATTTATGCATTTTTGAAGGTTATTCATTTGGTGGAAGAACTGGCACAAACTATCGAGCATTGCCAAAAGATTTTGAACAACCAGTATGCTCAGGTCGATCTCAGCTATGTAACGAGGTAATTGTTTTTTTTTTTTACTCAGTGCTGGAATGAGAAATTTAATTTATATGTGTAACTATGTACTATTGTCTTTCATTTGTAAATGTATTACTTAAAAATGGAAATTCCTGAAAATGAAACCAACTCCCTCAATGTTAACCTATAAAAAAATTAGATAGTTTTTCATGACATCCACATTTTTATACCTATTGCTTCTGAACTTGTTGGTATGCTTAGATATTGATAAGCCCTATGTTTGTGTGTAGCAAAATCCTTAATATTGTTTTCAAAAATTATTTTAACCCTCTGTAAAACATGCTTGTTATCTTGTCAAGTTTTGCTTTTCAGCTTAAAAAATATTCTAATGAACTTGGAGACAATTTTAAAACTCACAAATGTGATTCTTATCAGAAGTAAAACTACCAGAAAGTTTGGAAACAATAGGTAAAAACTTTTGGATGCCAGTTATAAAAAAAAGTCTATTCAATTTCTTCATTATAGCTTAACATTTCGGGAGTTAGTGTCCTTTTCTGAAGTTCATGTTCCCTTAAAATGTAACTTATTTTTCAGGTTCTTAACGACCGGTGGGTGTCTTTTCCCTCCTGGTCTGAAGATTCTACTTTTGTAACATCATGCAAGACCCAGTATGAGGAGATTATATACCGATGTGAAGATGAGCGATTTGAAGTAAACAATAAGTTTTAACTGAACATAATAAAATTAATGCTGAAAATCTATGAATACTTCTTTGAAAAGCCATTAAAATTTAAACTGTTGTTAAGTCTTCTAAATAGCCCTTAAATCAAATTAATGCATAATCTTGAAAGTGATTACGATTTTTGTTTCTGATACTAAATTTTTTTTTAAAACTGATAGGCCTATAATTTCTAAAGTGAACATATAAAACTTTTTGAAAAAACTAGGAAACTTTTTAACTAGAAAAAAAGTGTATTCTAGAAAATATATTATTTGAAAGAAAACTGTGTTAAGGTCCTCAAAATTCTTTAGTTTTAAATTTAGGTTCCCACTAAGCCATTTACAAAATTTAATTGTGTGCATTAAAAAAATGATAAATCAAGGTAGTCAAATTTTTAACTTATATTCTTTCAATCTGAATGATTGAAGCTTTACATATCAGATTAAGGCTTTATGTTAAAATAAATTATATTCAATTTTTAAATTTACCTATAAATGGACCTTACATGTACTTTTGAAATTATTAGTAGCTCAAGTGCAAAATTTACTTAATATTTTTTTTTTTAAATGTGTAGAAATGTGGATCTTTGTTTCTCATAAATACATGAAATGTCACATTGATTTCTTGAGGTATGTATTGGTATTGCAGCTGGACATGGCAATCACTGCAAATCAGTGCACAATGCAAGTTCTTCAGGATATCCAGAAGAAAATGAACAAAATGGCCTTTGAAGAAAGACAGGGCTTCACACTGGATGACAGTTTAAATACTGGCGGTTCCACTGTCCTTCACCAAAGATCCCTTCACAGGTAAGTCACATTTTTAACAATATCGAGTTTTGATGATATTCAATTCCTCCTTCCTATCTAAACACACATTCTATGAAGACCTTGCCGAATTTAATTAATTTTATTTCTTGGGTTGCACCAGATTTTTTCTTAACCAGTTTGACCTTTATCCCATATAAGACTGTTAAGAGGTTGTCTAATTTATGTTAATAAATATTTTAGAATAAGCACTTAATATGATTTATTTGAAAGGTGTTAAAAATGCATCTCTTTAACTTATTACTTTATTCTTTCTATTGAAACTTTTTATTAACATATTTCAAAGGATGTATGGTGACAAGACTCAAGAATTAGTGGAAGGCTTGAAAAGAAATCCTTGGGTAGCTGTACCTATCATTCTGAAAAGGTATTTGAGTATTTCTATTGATATTGTTTGTATAGGTTATTCATGTCTAAAAAAATAATTAATGGTTCTTTTGCAGAGTGTTTTGACAATCTTATATTTAAAGTAAAACCCTCTAGAGCACACTGTGGCCATTTGACAACATACACTTTAATCCACTTTATGGCTTTAAAATATTGTTGATGTTTGACAACTTTAGTAATTTGTCATCTCTTGGAAACTATATTGATGTCCAAGAATGAAAAAGTTAACTATTTTAAGAAATATATATATATATATTATATTGCATAGAATTAAAGAGATACAATTTCCGAGGATTAATTAAGTTCCAGGACCAGATATTTTTTTAAAAAAAATTCCCGTAATGTACTATCAAAGATCAATTAATATATATTTTTTAAAGTAAACATAAAAAATCATGCTTTAAAGGGTTAAAGAAAAAGTATCAGGCAACGATGATATATTTGAGAGTGCTTCCACACCCACAAAGCCTTTATATAAAAGAACTGTGTCCCCAAGTTGAAAGGCAAAGACTTGGAGTGAAAAGAAACATAAATCTTAATTATAATTAAACAATAAACCTAATTTAAATGTTTAAACTAGTTCGTTATTTACAAAAAAAAAATTCATACCAGGGAAAACATTAATGTAAATTTTTGCCAATTCCGAATAAGTTCAGTAGGTTACTGTAAGATAACTGTGTCCTCAGGTTGAAAGGCAAAGACAATTAGTGAAAAGATAAAAAGAAACTAATTCTAATTAAAAAAAATAAACCTAATTTAATTTTTAAAACTAATTTATCATTTAACAAAAACGAAATAAAATTCACACCAGGGAAAACAACTACACACATTTGCCAGTTTGGAGGCAGTTCAGAAGTTTAATGTAAGAGAACTGAAGATCTTAGTGAAGAACGTGCTAAGTGACAAAAAGGTGAAAATGAGCTTTAAAGTTTTTTTTTGCACTTAGATACATTAAAAACGACACTTACAAAAGGTAAAATACATACTTAACTTAAAGTTTATGACATGGGAATCTTGTTACCTTTAAAACAGGAAATAACATGTTCATTGACAAAAAAAATCTCAATTTTTTTTAAAATGTCACTTAGCACGTTCTTCCACTAAGCTCTTCGACTGTGTCCCCATCAGGTTGAAAGGCAAAGACTAGAATTGAAAAGAGAAACAGAAAACCTATTTCTATATTCTAATTTAAAAAAATAAACCTAATTTAAATTTTAAAACTAATTTTACATTAAACAAAACAGAATTAAATTTCATATAGAGAAAACAGTTATACACTTTTGTCCATTTCGAGGCAGTTCAGTATTTTAATGTAAAAGAACTGTGTCCCCGTCAGGTTGAAAGGCAAAGACGAGGAGTGGAAAGAGAAACAGAGGAAGTTCAACGACACATGGCGCAACCAGATCGACTTGTACTACCTCCGGTCTCTTGACCACCAGGGAATCAACTTTAAACAGAATGACTGCAAGAGCTTCCGCGCCAAGAACATCCTCTCCGACATGGAGATGGTCTACGCAGAGGTCTCTTTTTATTAGTTGTTAATATTTAAGGGGGATTGGGAGCAAGTCTCTAAACAGAAGTCTTCTTTTTGTTAATCCAATGGAAAAAGAATATTTTTCCTAGCTAAATTACATTGTATTGAATATTTTTACAAATGGTTTTTATATGATAAATGTATCTGGCTTATAGGGCTCTATAATCCTACTTTTTGAAATTGGTTCAAATATTTTGTTGCAAAATTATTTATGGAAAATTGAAAAAATTCGAACCAATTTAAAAAAGTTTGGTTATAATGTAAACCAGCTCCATTGATCTTATAAAAAAATGTTTGTAAAAATATTCATTACATCTGGAGTAATTTAATTAGGGTAGCAAATATTTTTTCCATTGGATTAATACAGCGAGACTTTGGTTTGGATACCCGCTCTCATTCTTTCTGAAATCAATTCATTTTTTTAATTCCTAGTTTCCATACAATACACAAATACATGAATACAAAATGAACCCAAAGAACGCCAATTACATTATGCTTACCATTACACAATGCTATACTATATTTCTGATTGCCGCTTCAAACCACTTTATTCCCCTTTCACCTTGTGTGATCTTCCACAAAACTGTATGAGCGCCGCTTCCAAAACCTATCTTGTTTGTGGCTCCGAACCCAGCCCAAACCCAAGTAGAAAGATGTCAAATGAAAACTATGATCATGCCGTTTCCTGGAAAACCACACAAGGGGGTAGGGGAGGAAAGTTTTTGAAGAAGAATATAATTAAGTCAAAACGTTAATGAAATCCAGAATTGGTAGGTGGTTGGCAGAGAAAAGTCCCTTCCTTGATACAGACATGCATTCAAAAATGCATTACAGATGGTGCACACTGTTGAAACCCCTTTCACCATCAATAAAATTAATTACTCTTGTATAGTCCAGTTTGAAGACAAAGTAAGAAGGGAAAAGCACATCAACTCAGACCAGAGACTAAAAAACTTGTTTTAAAGAAGAAACGGTTAAATTAATCCTGTTGCTTTTAAAACTATAAAAGCCCCCGTATAAGCAGACTATAGGGTTGACACCCAAACCATGTTGAATTGAAAGATAACACTCAGCACCCATTTTTGGGCGCTCTCCGTATTGTGACTACTTACTCAGGGCAAGTCTGCCGCAATAATAAGGTTAAAAGAAAATGAAACGTATGCACTTTATATTTTAAGTATATAGAGGAATTTGTAGTGAAAATGTGGTTCTTTATTATTTGCTGCTTCTCATTGCATTAAACTATTCTTTATTTTTCAGAAAAAAGAGCAGACAGGTTTTAAGAATGCTGACCATGTTTTGAACTTTAGCAGCGAGGGGGAGGTATTTCAGGATGCAATTGATCTTATGCTCCAGTATCTAAAGAAATTACCAGGTAACCTAAGGTTTAAAAATAAGTCAATTCATGTCTTATGGCTGCTTTGTGAACCACTAACATGATACACATTATAAATTAAAAATTAATGTTATTTATACAGCTTTTAACAGGCCTAGTGACTAAGTGGTAGTGCTTCCCGCTGACATGCCACAGGTAAAGGGATCAAATCCCAGAGTGTTCGAGGTTCACTGATCCTTGCATTCCTTAAGTGGGTTGATAGAATGAGAACCAATCATGCTTGGGTACAAAACCTATGTTAGTGTTCTGCAGCAGGCTGACTATTATACTAACTGGGATATATACTTAGCACTCCAAAGACCTTGGTAAGAACTGCTCAAATAGGCACGGCAGGTCTTAGCCCACTAATGGCTGTTGCATTGAGTTTATTTTTTAATAGGGTTTTTCAAATGCTGATTTGAAAATATTCATTTAAAGGAGTTAACTTCATTAAAATTATTATGGATATTTTATATTACTATCTATAATTATCTTTGTCATTTTTAAAATCAAAGGGTTATTACATTTCTCTTTGTGTTTAGTTAGATTTGGCACACTAAAAAAAATATTGACTGTCCTTACTTATTATGCTTGATTCTGTTCCTTTGCATTCAGAAGACTTTTCGATGATACAGTTATGTCTTCATACAAACAAGCTAGATGCAATTTTTATTTTTGAAACTATTCGAATGTTAATTTTTTTTTATCTTTATTCTAACTTAAATATGTTTAACCCCCTAAAAACTTAAGTTTTTACATATGTTTCTGAAAGAAAAACAGCTTTTCAGTAGTAAAAAAAATCGATATGTTCTTTATTATTATTTATTTTGTGCTAATTATCTTCACCATTCTTGGTTCCTATGTAAGGAATTTAACTATGTTCGATGGATCGGCAAGACATTAACTGAGAGTTATTTAAGAAAGAACTGAATATTAAATTATTATAGAGATTTGTGTGGTTAATATTATAACTTTATAAAGATTTGTACGATATATCACATGGATATGTTTTGTTTTCAAATTTTAAGGTGTCGTACGAGATGATAGACAGAAAATCGAAAGGGTTATTAGAAGCCTCATACCTGACATTTTTAATTATCCCCGATGCACTCTTGATGAAGAAGAAGGTTTGGGTATAGAAGAGGAAGAAACTAGAGGTAAGTGTTATTTCTTAATGGGTTTCAGTGTGTACTATTTAGCTTTGGAAATTAAAGACGTTAATAAGATATCGTTTACATTTGAAGAGCTTAGTGGAAGAACATGCTAAGTGACAAAAATGAGAAAATGAGTTTGAAAGCTTTTAATTTGCATATAAACACGTTAAATGAGGCACTTACAAAAGGTGAAAAATATACTTGACAGAAAGTTTAGGAAGAAGACGTGGACTTGTTATTTTTAAGGGAGGGAATAACGTTCATTGACACAAAAATCTCAATTTTTTTCAAACCTGTCACTTAGCATGTTCTTCCACTAAGCCCTTCATTTGAATCAGGTTTTTAACTTGTTTGTAACAAAACATCCTTATAAGCATGTTTCATACTTGAGTGGCAACAGTTTCACAGGAATGAAAAATATAAGTTCTTGATTGATTAATCAATGTAGTTGACTGAGCTTACTGTGTCAAACCACCAATCACCAATGAAATAAAGGAATGAAAGCAGGAATAATTTACGGTCTCGGGAAACAAACCCAATTTTTAAATAATATCAGCATTTTGTTCTAAAATAGTTGTAATGGATTAGATGAATAATAGTACAATTGTGAACAATATCATGAATTCTAATTTACATCAATATGAAAAATATTGTCACATAGTTTTAAAATAGTCAGGAAGGAAGGATGCAAGCTTCGAACAGAGCAACGTTTATTATATAGCTGAACTCAAACAACAACCCCAAGTGGGGAAAGCATCTTGCTTATATGCGGTACATAGAAATTATGGGGTATGGGTAATTTACATAAACAAAGGATGAACTCAAATAGAAATTTACATAAGTTGAAAGAACTGGTGAAATGATAATTGAAATACAAAACGGAATAATAAATGAATAAAGATGAGGAAGAGTCAAAGCCCGAACCCGGAACTTCTTGTTACGTTTCAGGCACTCTACCGAGTTGGCTATCCCGACTACACTTTGGCAATATGGGTTGTAAACATTAATTTCTTGCGTTTTCAGATGTGGTGGAAGAAATCATGGAAGTTGAGGAGGTTAGGCAAGAAGAGGAACAAAGGAGTGGCCAAACCACTCCTACTGACAGCAACAGAGAGGGAGAAGAAATTTTAAGTGACATGGACGAATCAAATTCCAATGAAACAGACAATTCCGAAGAATCAGAGAAATCGTTTGTGGAAGAAATTGATGTGTTTGAAAAGATTGATCCTTTGCCACCCACAGTAAGTGTAGATCGATGTAAATGTTATTATTGGGTGTGTGCCAGATCAGGTGTGGACTTTGCCAATATGTAAAAACTTACTAATACTTTACATAATTTGAGACCTTTACATAATTACTTTATGTATAGGATCTGATTTTTTACTTAAATATTAAAAGTTTTCGTATTTACCCTTTATGTTTCCCTTTCAATTTGTAACTTATTACCTTTAATCATTGTCAATGTCTGTCTGAAGAGTAAGACTAAGACTGCTTATAAGCATATTGTACCAACCACAAATCCCTGAAGTGATTGGTAAAATCCACTCTCACCATCAATGGCAAGGTGTTTATTGCTACCTCATACTGCATGGTAGAAGGCAGCACTACTATCACGCTCTCTCATTTGAGTCTACTACTCAGTTTACCATGTTGGAGTCAAGCAATAGAGTGCAGCACTACCGACCGTAAGTGAATCCATCTAATTTTTAGAAACAGAGGCCAAGCAGAGGATCCTAGAATTAGCTGTAAACCTCAGAGGTATTGATTTGGTATGGGAACTTAGAGAACTTATACATGCACCAGTCAGTATGAGCATACTTTGTCTTTGGCAGGCAGGGCTTGAATTCCAATCTAATTGGTGCCAGTCCAATACTACTTACCAAACAGGTATCCTGACCTGTGTCATTACTTTTTTTTATAATCTAATCTTATAAAGATGACTGTTTGGGTAATTAATTTTCATTTATTCCACTTTTTTGGTTAGAAAAGGAAAATGCTTCTGTTTATCATTGAACAATTCCTTGAGTACTTATCATAATTTGTCTTTTTTTTAACTTGCAGCTTCTTCCTTACACCCTGTTTTTTGCGGACAGCACTTGGTACGTGTTCTTCCGTCAGTTTCACATTATATGTGAGCGGCTCTCCAGGCTGTATTCAGAGAGTGCCAAACAAAACCAAGATGAGGCTATCGCGAGAGAATCCTATCTGAAGGATGATGAAATTATGGAATTAGGTAAGGGCCATTTTTTAAAGAGCTGATTTGTGTATTTGGAAAGATTCCCAGGAAGAGCAATTAATATTCTTAATTTTTCTTAAGTATTCTATTATTTTAAAGGCATTTTGACAAAAATGAAATGATCTTAAAGCATTTTTAGCTCGGTATGAACAAATTTCACTGCAAGAACATCAAATGATATGTTTTGGTAGTGGAATCGCTTGTTAATCAAAGCCAAATTTTGAAGGGGCCGTTTTAAAACTGTTCTTCAATTCCGATTTTGAGTATCTTATTCAGCACAGAATTATCTATATATATAATACTCTTATACGAAACCCAAATTTCCTTATATTTCTAACTCTGGAATGGCAACAATCGAAATGAACCAAAATACTACTAATTTCAAAATGGTCGACTGAAAACAACAAAAAAGTGTTTCTTCAGGAATGGTTTGAAAAAGGGAAAAATAACTATAAATATTAGGCACAAAACCATAGTTCGATACGGCAGAAAAACATTGAATGTATATTTTTTTGAGAAAAGCACCACAAAATAACACAAGGATTGACAATTTCGGGAATGACTGCAATAAGGCCAAAAGAACAACAACTTTAGGATATAATCAGTAAGTTTAACTTTAAACATGCATAATATTAGGGGCGTTTATTGTATAAAAATTTAAATTATAATTGATTAATCTAAAGGACCCTGTCTGGATTTGGCGACTTTCCTTTAAAACGGTCGACTGAAGTGACCAAAAATATTACCCATTTTCAAAATGGCCGACTGAAACAACAAAAAGTGTACTTTCAGGAATGGTTTATAAAAGGCGAAAAAGGAAAAAATAACTTTAAATATTATGCCCAAAACATAGTTCGATACAGCAGAAAAACATTGAATACATTTTTTTAAAGCACTACGAAATTAGTGGATTACGAAGAATTGGCAATTTCAGGAATAGCTGTAAAAAGTCCAAAAATGAAAAATAACCATAAATATTATGTGCAAAACGTTGTTCGATTTGGCAGTAAAATAGAAAATACTTTTTTTTTACTAAAAACACTACGAAATTAGTAGATTGCAAAGGATTGAAATTTTACAAGTAGCGGCAAAGCGTTGTCATATTTTTCACAACTTTGCCCAAAATGCGATAGTTGGCGATTGCGTCTAAAATTTGTCGCCAATGGTTGCCATAAAATTGATTTTCGGGGTTACCAGATTTGGCAAAAAAATTGCCGGACATGCTTCGGTTAACCAAAAGAATCGTGCCCGGATTTGGCAACCATTAGAAACTCTCGCCAAGTCTAAATGACAACAAACTCCGGCAATTGCCGAGATGGTTGCCATCTCGAATGAAATTTCAAAAATGAAAATGAAATGAATATTTTCTTTGTAATTTTTGAAAAATTTAAAAGAAAATAAACTTTTACGTAACAGGAAAAATTCATTACTTTGCAGACCAGATTTATGGAAAACGTGGAACGTTAAAATGACGAAGAATTTATTTAAAAAAAGTAAATAGTTATTTAAAATCGTTAAGCATATAATTGATAGAAGATTGGTGTAAAAAACTTCAAAATAAATTATATACATTTAAGATTTAAATGGATTAACATTTAGAAATTGGCAATGCAATTGCTAATTTCGGCCAAAGGTTGCCATAACACCAATTTTCGGGGCTACCAGATTTGCCGTAAATTTGCCGGGCACGATTCTTTAGGTTAAGCCATGCTTCTTTAGGTTTACCTTATAATTTCGATTGACTGAACTACCAAACACTATTGTTAATAAAAAACACAGGCGTATAACTTTATAAACATTAATTTGTTATTATTTTATTTTAAAAGCATACTAAATGCTAGACTAAAATATTTCAATGAACGGTGAGCGAGCGAAGCGAGCCTGGATCGCAAAGCGATCCAAAGGGAACTGCACAAGCAGTTCCCGGGGGTTGGCGAGCGATAGCGAGCAGGGGGCGTGCCACCTAGTAAATATTTATTTTACAAGATTTTTTATTTTCCCCATTATTTTTAAGTGAGATTTACATGATATTTTATTATTTCCTGATATCTTTTACTTTTCTGTAGATAACTTTTAAAAGGTATTAAAAAATCTTAAAAATTATAATTCCAATATGTTTTTTTTCAGAAAATTGGTGTAATATTGAATTATCAATTTGTGAAATTTATTTTTTGTCCAGTTAATAAATTAAATTGTATTTCTAATAAACTTTTAATTAAAATCTTTTGCATGAATATTTAAAATTGAATTTAGTTCTATAAATTTTAAAAATTTAATATTTACTGCCTAATATTGGTTTTTATTATACAACTATATAAGATGCTTCAATATGTAGTTATTTCTATACCTTTCCTATAAAAATTATTTTGAAATACTATCTCATTAATAGTTTACTGCTTAATAGGTTAATTATTTGAAACATATCTTTATTTTAACGTTTTTTATAGAAGTAAGACCCACACCGACATACAAGGAACTACTTGATAGGCTACGCCTATTGCTCAGTGGAACGATTGATTATTCACAGTTTGAGGAAGAATCAAGGAGCCTTTTTGGAATTCATGCATTTGTCAGTTTTACAATGGACAAGCTTGTTCTCAGCGTTGTGAGACAAGTAAGTTGCTGCATTTAGTTGAAATCACATCATTTCAGGGATCAATCTGTAGTTGCATTTTTCTCAAAATGCGACGAGTTGCACGAAAATGCAGGAAAAAAATTATTGTCTGTCGCAAAAATGCAACACCATAATTCGGTGAAACTAAACTTAAATTTCAATTAACAACAAGTTCAAATAACCGATTCTAATAAAGAAGGAAAAAGCTTTAATCAAAATGGGAAGATGAATTAATATTAGATTACACTAAGATGTCTTCAAATCTCGGCCAGCCAGTGCAAACTTAAGAAGAGGAGTCCAATAATGCTTCCTGATTTGCTTATTTTGCTGCCTAGTAATTTTCACGAAATCTACCGATGTCATTGCATCAGAATGATTGACAGTTACTGGTATCAATGTATTGTTAAGCTATACAGCTGAACATTAATTAATTGCTACACAAAGATTGATTTGTATAGCAGTTATTGCTACGCATTTCTCCCCTCTTAAATCAAACCCTTCATCCAAAATGTATATTCAAGTGATTTAATTGGCATGACGTTGATTTATTATAAACTAATTTTTCTTTAGCATTTTGCTACAGCTTTCTTTAGCATTTTTGCTACAGCATTTTTTTACCCATGTTGATCCCTGCATCATTTAGTGTATCAATAACTAAGCTTTTTGGGGGATTTATTGTATGTTATTATCTATATGGCTCCTTTATTGTTTAAAACTAATGTTTATTTATGTGAACATTTTGCATAAGTCCTATTCCAACTCTGTGAGCTCTATAATTCTATGATGTTGTAATCCAGTCAAACATGACACATGAAATTAATTAATATTTGGATATATGTGTGTGTTTGATTTATATATGGATGATATTTGCCTTATAAATAAATGCACAATTGAAGTAATGCGCCATTTTGTTCAATGTATTCGAGCATTACAAATTAGTTTAAGCAAGGTAGCAATGATTTTTATTATAATTATTTTATATTACTTATTTCTGCAGTGAGGAAACTTCACTGGCTACCTCTATCTGGCAAAAACTATAGCAAATACTTATGGTAGCCAAAGAGCAGCATCCAAAATCTCTATTTTGACCCGTTTCTTAACCCTCTGAGGGATAAGCAACAGGGCTGAAGTGTAAATTTGATTTCACTGCATGAGATTTAAATTAAAATTATTTAACTAAAATGTAATTTTTTTTAATTCTTTCAAAAGTATATTTCTGTAGTATATGGTTATAAATGCCTCCTTTGTGCTTTACATTTTCAAATTTAATGAAATTTTCAAAATTATAATTTTTCAAAATTATAAATTTTTAAAAATTATGTGTGTTGCTGGAAAACCTGACAGTCAGGTGACAGGTTTATACGTCTGTATCCCTCAGAGGGTTAAACAGCACCTTTTTGTTGTTTGCAGTTGCAGCATGTTGTGACCACTGAATCCAGCAAACATGCTACTGACCTGTTCATCCAGAATTTGAAGACAGTGGAGAGTTCAGAGATGACTTCCCCCATAGAAGCATCTCATTTGGAACATACATACCTGAATAAGGTCAAGAAGGTTTTGGAGGAGGAGAGATGTTTCAAGGTTGTCTGGGTGAGTTGAATTGTAACTGTGTGTATATCAACAGCTCCGAGACGTGGAAAAATGCTTGTGCATCAGAATATTATAATTCATTCATTTTAATTGCTATAAAGTAATTAACGGATGTTCACCGATATAGTTTTAATGAATTAAACCAGGCATTGGAAAGTTACCTTTAAAAAATAACTCTGTCAAAAAGTAATTTGTCTTTTAAAAGTAACTGTCACTTGAAAGGTAACTTGTTACATTTACTTAATATGAAAAGTAACAAACACAGTTACTTATAGAATTTTTGAGTTATAAGAAAATTTAAATTTAGACAATTCTAAACTAATTGCAGCTAAAAAGGTTTGTTTTATTTTATGTTATTGAGAAGTCAAAATTAAGTCCCAACTTTAAACAATCACTCGAATAATGCATTTTGCATTATAAAAAGTAAATTCAAATCATGTAAACACATTCAAATATGTAAATGTGTATTAAAAAAATAATATTGATATTTGATTTTTGAATTATCGTCATCTTGCTGTAGTACAATGTTAGTTCAACCATTCTAAACCAATAAATTGGTTTCGAATACTTTACTTATTGTTGAAAGTAAGTTTTTGAATACTTTATTTCAATGTGTCCTCCTGAGACCTGACAACCATCTAAATATAGGTTTATTTTTATATTCCTGTAATGACACAATTGTTTTAAACTTTAATTACTGAAATGGTTTGATAGAGAATCTGAAAATCACTTTTCAGCTTTTGATACAGGCATACATGTATCAGTTGTTTATTTCTATAAAAAAAATTAAAGTTTTATTAGGGGATCAACACATTTCCAGAGTTTGTTTTAGAAACTCAACAGTAAATTTTAGGCATAAATTTTAGAAGTTCGTGTTTTTTCAGCAGTTAATTTTAAAGGCATTTTGCAGTAAAAACAATGTTATATTGAACTTTTAATTACAAAAAAATGATGCAACTTGTTTATACATTCATAGCACATACAAAAAAGTATTTTTAGGGATTAAGATCTTGAATGTCACAAAATTCACGTAACTCTCACCAAATATTAAACTCTCACCATATCTTAAATTTTTCAACATAACAACCGAAGCATATTTTTAATATAAAGTTGTGAAAAATCAATATTTATATAAGAAGGATTTTGCTGGGATCTCAGGAGGGTGTTTATAAAGTTTGATTTAAGGTTTCAAACTTTGAAACAAAATAGTATGAATATATTTGAATTAACTACTGTAGTTACAATACTACCTAAACAAAACACATGAAAAGTTTCTTTTCTGTTATTATAAAAAATGACTTATTAATTATTTTGTAGCTCAAACAAGAGAAAACCCTGACCATCGAAATCCTTGAACAAGATAGTGACGATGTTTATGATCCTGTTGAAACTGAAAATTGGTCTAACTATGTTGACAATTTTGTTAACCCCTCTGTTTCTTCAGAAGAATATTTAGAAGAGTGTGAACATCCAATTCCTGTTATTTTACCAAGGTAAAATTTGTATTTATAGTTATGTACATTAAAAAAACTTTTAAGGGTATTTTGGAAAGTAGGTAGTTTAGTAGTAGGTAGAAAGTAGGGGAAAAAGGTAGTTTGTGTACTTGTTTTAAAATAAGGTAATCTTATCTCAAGTTTGGTACATGCTATCATCAACACAGTTGAAAACTAGTACATTTAACTCTTAATAAGTTTATATTGTTGACTTAGTGTCGAAAAATGTTAAGCATATGCATTGGCTTTAAAAAGTATTTGCTGATATGGTTGGCAGTATCTCTGTGTCAAAACGTAACAAGGTCGGAACACCAGTACCCATTTTTCTGCCATGTGGCTATGTTTTTTTTCTGTTCTACACAGTTTGTACTTTTTATAGGAATGGGAAAAAGTGGTTTAAAAGTACAATAAAAATGCAACAAGTTCCACTATGCTTATATCTTCTCTAATTATGGATAAACAAGTTGAAGACGAAAGGTTATTTTTAATTGAAAAACATATTAAATTAAGAGGCATTGTGACAGGATTTGAGAGCGAGATCTGCTATGAACAAGTAGATAGTGGTCTGTTTCAGAGGTTTTTGACTATAAATATTTCCACATAATTTTCAACTATGATTGCATGTTTTCCAAGTTAGACATAGTAAAGAAATGAAGAAATACAATGTCAGGTTTCTGCAGTAAAATGTAATGGCCCATTTTTTGATTTTTATAAAAACATGTAACGATTAATGTAACGATTTTCAGCGACAAGCTCACAATATATTTTTGACGAATCTTTTCATTAAAAATTTGTTAGTTTCTGTTGATCCTTTGTGAAATTTTTTACAAGTAATTCTCATTAAGTATTGTAGAACATAAATTTTACACTATTATTTTTAATTTCTTTTCAGAAATTTAAGAAAAATGAAAGCATATTGGAAAAATAAAGTAGCAAATGTAGAGGTATCATGGCAACAAAGACAGACTTCTCAATATATCAAGAAGAATATCATGACCAGCAAGAAACGCAAAGCTCTTGTACTCCTTTCACGGTCACTATCCAAGATGTCTCGTAGATCCTCCAACCAGGAAGGAAGCGGGAAATCTGCAAGCAGCAAAGCTCCATCTGTAGATGATGATGAAGAAGATGTTCAAGAGGAACTAAAACAAAGATCTAAATATGTTGGTGCAGCTCGTAGAAGATTAATCCCCATAGAAGATTCTGAACAGCCTGAGGAGTGTGAAGTGGTGCTTCAAGAAGAATCTGTCCAGGATGTCAATGTTGAGGTGGAGACAAGTTTGGAGGAAGCAAACTTGAATATTGCAGTTACGAATGAAGAGCTTGTTGAAACGGTTTCAGAAGATGTGACGAAGGAAAACCTTAAACAGAGCCAGGAGACAACACAAGAAGATATAGATATCGGTCAAGAAGATGCGGAAGCAGGTAGTGAGGAAGATGTCGTGGATGGAAGTCAAGAGGAACCAGAAGAGGTAATGGAGGTGGATAAATCTTCAGAAGAAGCACCTGCTTCTTCTCAAAGAGGAGAATCCACTGAAGTAGAAGCAAGTGAAACCGTTACTATTGAAGGAGAATGTGAGGAAATGCCTGTGGTAGTTGAAGAAGCTGTGCAGGTCATTGGATCTGAATTTGATTTGTCCTCTAGAACCGAGGCTTCCACTGAGTCTGCTGCTTCTGAAGAAATAGAATCACAAGAACAAGAAGACGACAACGAAAATGTTGAGGAAGATGAACATGAAAGTGAGTATGAAGAGCTTGAAGAAGTACCAAATGCAGATGAAGAACTTGGTGAGGACGAAGAGCAAAACAAAGAGGTGCAGGAAGAACAAAAGGAGAATGAGAACCTTGAGGAAGACCAAGAAGAGTTTGAGAAAGGAGAGCAAAACGAGGAAGAAGAACTTCAGGACCCAGAAGAAGCATTGCCAGAGGACGAACAATGTCCATCCTCTCCAGAAGCTACTGATCAACAAGAATCAACAGCTGAAGAAGAAACTCCCCCAAAACGAGGACTACGTTCATTAAGGCGAAAACCTTTCGACTACTCTATCCGAACAAGAAAGAATCGTGCCAACCAAGCCAAAAAGCGAATGAAGCGAGGGATCATAAGAACTCTTCAGTCCAGAAGAAGAAAGAGACGTAAGCTGACTAAGCCGAAGGCTCTCGATGTTTTGGATGACCCCAAATTCGATTATAGCTATTTTTGTGAGCTATCAGAAAAGGAAAAACTTCATTATTTGCTTTTTCTGAATGTGGATGTGCAAGATAATATCGAGGTTTCTTTTAAGCCTGGTTGCTACAAAATGCATTTTGTGCATGGTTGTGACTTGTATTTTTACAGGGGAAGATCATTTACTAGAACCAGAGAGGTAGGTTGTTAGTTTTAAATTTTTAGTGTTTTGGTTTTTTTTCAATAATTAGGTTCAATGCGCTTTTTATCTGAATGGTTTACATAATCGTTAGCTGTACTTTGTGTAAAGTTAGCCATATTTTTTTCAATTTCTAAGATAGCTTGTTCTTTGTGTAGCATCTTATGCAAATTTAAATTTTTAAATATTGCAAGTATGAAATTTATTTAGTGCTCTTTTGCAATACCAACGGCATATTTTTGAAATTTATTTCTTTTTTAAAAGAATGGCAACAAACTTAAGTACATGTTGTGTCTTAGCATCACACTGCTTTAAAGGCATTCTTGTGTGCAATGCTGTTATTTGTATCTAGTATTTTGCCGACTACAAATTTAAAAAACTCTTGAAAACTTGGTTTATTAAATACCAAAATTGTTTAACCTCTACACATTTTATCAGATGTATTATGTTTCAGGTTCACCAATCTATTTCAGAAATAAAAACTTCCAATTTTAATGCATGGCTCCGAATCTGGCAAGAAAGGTTTGTTGCACCAGTTCTGCTCAAGTCCTGCCACGATTGGTTGATGAAAAGTGAGCCTGGGAATTATATGATGTGGCGTATGAATGTTGGTGATTGCACGAAACCTCCGTATATTCCTTACTACAAATACAAAATGAGGTTCTTTAAAAAGAAATTACTGTAAAATATTTTCTTTTTTCCCCTTGCATTTAAGATTGGTATGTATAAACTGTCCAAAAAGTCTTTTAAATAAACTGTGTGATATACTGAATTTATATAATTGCCTATTATTATTAGGTAATTTCACAAACATTTTTTTTAGTAAAAGGCAAAATAGTTTTTTTTAATTAACTCTAAGTGGCAATTTGTCATTAATTCAAATGGCTGCTATTTTTAAGTACTAACAAAAGAAACCATTCTTCAGTAAAAGTAGGATAAAATTAACTGATATATATATTAGGGTGGTCCTTAAAAACGAATTTTCGATTTCAGGAAGGCTCACCCCCTTAATTTGTTTATTCATATGAAAAAATAATTCCTGCACAATTTTAGCCAGATAAATTAAAAATAACACATGTTCCATGGGACTTAAAGTTTTTAAAAACACAAAATTTTGGAGTTTTTAAAAAAAATATTTTCGTTATAAATCAATATTTCTGCCGAACACAAAAAAACTACTCAATACAAATGTTATCGAATATAAAATTTCCTATAACCTTGTAATTTACACACTTGATCTATGAGCCATAGGTTTTGAGCTATGGGGAAAAGAACGAGCAATATTTTACGAGATTGTAAATCATGGCCACACTACGGAAACGCTATCCATCATAATGGTGCTACATAAAAGTGATTATTTAGATAACTTAACTGTTCTGTCTAAAAATTACCAAAAAGGGACAGATACAAGTGTTTAAGGAAAACAACATTTAAAATATACCACGATTTAAAGACTTTTGGCTTTCAGGGCCCTCCCGTTGGGTGAGGTGAGGGGCTGCACTTTTGCAAAGGAAATAAAGATTATTTACAGAACTATTTGCGTAGCTAATATAAAGACATTCTTAGACATTTAATGATGTCCCTAATCAGGGCTATGTTGCAGGTATAATGTTTGCGGAAGGAGGCATTGGTTTATAAATCTTGATATTTTAATAATAATAAAATAAAATCTAAAAAAGAAATTTTATTTTTAAAGGAATATAATATAAGTAAATGTAATTAATTTATTTACGAAAACCAGATAATTAAAAGAAAAATAATATTTTTTGTAGAATAAATAATAATATAGGATTTTCGCCTCTATATTATCATTTATTTTCCTTTATTATTTTCCCCTTTTTTGCAGCTAATTGAAAATGCTGTATTAGTAAAGTTTTCTATTTTTTACATTTTCTCTACAAGTAACAAACTAATCTAGAATGTAATAATTTGTAAATTGTTCGGGAAATAAACATAAAAACTGGGTTTTAATGCCCTATTCTGAATATCACTTGATAATCAATAGCACTTTTAACTCGTACTACTATAATACCATTGTCGTATTGCTTTCGTAAAGTTTTTCGATTGTGCGCAATATGTATTTTTTATGACAGCCTTGCACAGTCTGTAAAATAAATTGTTTTTTGGATTCATCCTTTGTAAACTGATAGTTGAATTCTTCAATTAACTTCACACCTCTTTCCGCTGCATAATTTATAAATTTTAAGGATCTTGTTATTTTCCTACCTTTTAGACAATTTTCTTCATTACACCAACATACTGGATCTAATTCCTTGAAATCTTGCTTAATGTGGAATTTCTGTTATGTGAATCTGTTTAATAATATTTCTTACGCAGCGGTATCTTTTGTGGTAGGAATACATGCTTTCCTCCAAAATTTGAGAACTTCATCTATTACGAAGGAAACATTTGTAAATTCAGGTTTACTTCATGCATATTGAAAAAGAATATGCGTAACGATTCTCCAAGAGATAGCAATTTGGCACCAGTTACTCAGTTCTTCATTGAAGCAATAAGAAATATCTGTTTTAGAGGCATAATTAAGTGAAACAAACTTCATATGCACCATTAAACAAATGTCTGAAACTCAAAGTTGCTTGTTCCATCTATTTCAAAAGAACGCATCAGCTTCAGGGCCGGATTTAAAGATTTGCCGCTTGTAGGCTACGATTAATTTGCCGCCCCTGTCACAATATTCTCCCCCTTCGGGGAAAGGTAGCTGGTTAGCTGCAAAATAGGGTAGTATGTGCTGTTTAAAATAGATACACATATTAGAATCATCTATGTACCTTTACACGCTAAATAAGCGATTTTTTTTTTAACTGTTCGAGTATTTTTCTTTCAACTTCGAAATCCGGGAGGAGGGGTGCAATTGCCCTCGTAGCTACCATGTTTGCTACGAAATATTAGTATTATATATACATTTACGGTTTACGCATTAATATAAATTATTTGTTTTCTTTCTTAAAAATATTCGTATCTTTATAATAATATTTTTATGCGGAATGCTGCTTTAATTGGTAGTAAAATTTGCCGCCCTAAAAAATTCGCCGCTCTAGGCTACAGCCTACTTAGCCTATTTAGAAATCCGGCCCTGATCAGCTTTCTTAAAACGCAACTAAGTCTATTAAGCTGTTACATAAGTTTAACATCTTTTCTACCATTACCATATATGCCAGAATTTTTTGATCAATTTAACTACTGGCAGATTAACTATGCAGAGAAGGGGGTTGAGAAACATGTGGGTCCTTGTATGACCGTTTGCCATTAAAAAAAGCTAATTTTGCGAATGTACCGACCCCCTCCCCCCCCCCTTGACATTGACATAATGTATTCAACAGTTATGGCTTTATGTCGTATTTCGGTTTTATACCGGGATTGTGACATAAATTAGTAAAAAGACTTTGTTCGAAAATAACAAAATATATCAGATAAGACATTGATAATTGTTTATACTATTTACAAGCGACAGAATCGTTAACACTTAGTGTACAATTCTTTATGGAAATCAGTAAGATATCGGTTATTTATAATCTATATTTAAAATTTATATCATTGTTATCTACTCTAGTCTGCATTGTTGTCTAAAATAAAACTGATAAAACGAATTTAACACATTCTTCTCTTGATGTGTTGTTATATTATGACAAGTTTAAAAAAGACAAGCATCTCAGATTATAAACGTACTGCCCATAATTATTTCCATTAGATACAAACATGAGTTCCGAAAAGACAGTTTTTGTATGGCCAGTGTCTTTTAAGACACGGAAAATGTTCAAAATTTCATGGAAACGTGGCGAGCTTGTTGGAAGTAAGTGCTTTGCCTCAAAAGATAACATTTTGTGGAATTTATGCATATATCCCTTGGGTGATTCGCCAGCCGAAAAAGAAGTTACGTTACGTCTTTGCCGACATAATAGTGGAACGAAGATTTATCTGGAAGGCGAAATTTTGTTGTCTAAGTCAGCTGTAACGGAATTCCGCTACCCTTTCATGCAATCCCTATCAAAAACTGATACTTATATCCGAGTGCCGCTGTATCCAAATCTGAATCAGATGTACAAAGACTTTCCCTCCAACAAAGCATTTTACATTGAATGCCAATTTACAATTATAGACATGTTCAATGACGGAAAATCGGAATGTTCCGCTGGAACTTCTTCGGTGACTTCAGGAAGTTCTTTTGATGGCGAGTTTCATATTGCATCTGGCCAAGACTTGCAGAAACTCTCTGATGATTTGGAATTGTTGCTAAAGAATGAATATTTCAGTGATGTGATTCTGCGTTGTGGTAATACAGATATACCATTGCATAAGAATGTCTTGTCTGCTCGATCGAAAACTTTCGCCAAGTTATTCCAACCTTTGGTATCGAAAACGAAAAGTTCTGTGATTGCTGTTAATAATACGGATGTGAATGTTTTGAAAGAAATGGTGTCTTATATTTACACTGGCAAAACGCGTAATTTGAACCACGACATGGCAAGAAAGTTATTTGTAGTAGCCATGGACTCTGGTCTCGAAGTTCTTCAGCGTATTTGCTGTGATTTTATTGTTTCTAGACTAACTCTACATAATGTGGCAGATGAACTACTCTTTATGAATGGACTGCAATGCGAAGAGCTGAAAAAACCTGTGCTACAATTTCTGTGTGAACACTTTTCGGAAATCAAACACACTGATTCTTGGAAAAAATTTGTGAGAGAGCAACCTGTATTGGGGGTGGAAATTCTATCTTCAATTATGTAAATTTCTGTTTAAATTCCATTTCTATACCTGTCATTTGTTGAGAAACTTAATAAAATCAAATTCTTATAATTATTAATAACTATTTTTATGATTTTAAATACTGTTACATTGCAAATTTTGTTATATATTTATTTTACGATCTGTAAAATTTTATTTTTCTACAATTTATGGTTATATAAACGAATTTTATTTGTAGTGTCATACGACCAATTTATTTTTAAAAAATAACCAATTTCTTATGATAAAAAAAATATCGTTACTCTAATAGATTCGATTTTGCTTCTTTTACTTGTACATGAAACTACTTGTTAAGTCATATTATATCGGGGTTTTTTTTGCAAGCAGTATTGAATCATTCCTAATAACTTAAGGGATTGATATTTTGAAGTGGGATATAGTTTCGGATGAAAAAAAATGTAGTGGTAAACACACGAATATGAAAATATTATGTCTTTTTTTTATTAAAAAAATATTTCATTTTTCTCTTTTCTATCGAGTATTTTTCCAAGTATTACAAACTGAGTAAAATCAATTTAAAGAATTAAAAATGGCAATGCAGCATTTTATTTAAAATTAAAGGTGCTTTTCATGTGAATAAAAATATTCCTCCAAGGTTTTGGAACTTAGGGAAAACATACTAGAGGGTTTAAATACAGGGTGGCGCAAATAAAAGTGGCCCCTTCATGGAGATAAGAATAAGATAGAATTGTTGCCAAGTCAAAAACCAATGCAAACGCAGGTTTGCTAAGTGAAACTATTGATCGCTTCAATAATAAGCTCAAACAAACGCTTGGCGAATATTGGCCGGCAGCTATGCTGTGATTTGACAAGCTAGCTGTAATGCAATATAAACTGAAGGTTTGTACAGCTGTGCAAACAAAAAGTTTCCACTAGGGATTATTTCGTAAGTTATTTATCACGGAACATCGGACCTTTTTGTTTTTGTAAATACAATGCATTCTAAATTGATTGCAAGACACAAAATTTGTATAAGGAGCCGTCTTCATATGATACGCACTAAGATCTGAACTGGCCAGTAGTCCATGAGTAGCTCTAATGTGATGCTAAAATCCAATCCAACCAACGAAAAAACAGGTTTGCCAAGTGAAGCCATTGCACGCTTGAATAATCTTTTATTTCGAGTTGAAGGCTTTCAGACGGCTTCAATAGTTTTTCGCGCCAAGCATTTCAAAGTATTCCTTTCTCTACGCCGGGGCTACTTTATTTGCGCCACCCTGTAGTATTTTAAGACATCAAAAACAAAGAAAAATAATAAGTTTTTTTCCACTGGTTTAAAATGTATTGAAACAATGGTTTGTTTGTTTCATAAAGAAAAACTTTTCTAAGCTACGTTAGTAATGATTCAAGAGGTCTGGTTGAAAATTGATTATGTATTAACCTGAGCTATGCGATGGGCCTCCTAATTTAGAATCGCAACCAGGTGGCGTGACCGACACTTGAGCTGGAAGTTCACGAAGCCGTATATCGGATTTAAGTTGACCAAGGGTCCCGGATGGTCTAGTGGTTAGGATCGCAGACCATTACGCTAGCAGTCTGCGCGCTGTAACGGGTGCGGGTTCGATTCCCGCCTTCAACCTCGGTGTACTTCCTTTATCTGTGTCAGTAAAAATTCTTTCTGTGTCTGTCTTACTTGACGAAGGCTTATAAGCGGTTCTCTGATCAAGCACACAAGCAGGAATATATATGTACTACCCTACCCTAAGTTGACCAAGATTACAATTTAGCCAACTCAAAGGGTTGAACAACTTTGAACGAAGCAAAATGAAAGTTGGAGATTGGAATCACGATCCCCCCCCCCTCCTCCCGACAGTCCTGCCACGCTCATTACTCTACTCTACACTTTCCATTCCTAATAATTTCCAAATAAATTTAAGAGTAGAAAAGTAGGCTCAATATGTCAAAAGTTTCACTTTAACCTTCGATCGCATACGGTTAGTCTTTTGGACTCAGCGTGCAAAAGTGGGTCTTGATTCCGAACTCTTTAATTTTGCTTCAAAGTTGTTGAACCTTTTAGAAACGGCTAAAATTGTTTATAAATTTGTTTATGGTGTTAATTAAGATGATCAGACATACTGCATTTTTTAGTACAGTTTAATACATTTTCAATGTATCTATTTACAGAAATTGCCTGAATAGATTTCAGCTTCATTTTTACAGTTTTTGCGAACGAAAACAACATAAATAATTCATGATTTATGGAAATTTGATTAGGATTTCATAAATGAAAATTTAGTCAACGAAGCAAATATGTTAAGACTATTGTTTATCAAGAAATAAAAATTAATCATCGTTAAAATCAGTCGTCAACAGGCGCGCGTCCTTCGGTATTCAGAGCGCAGGCATTGCACCGTGGGTTAATTCGTCAAAGCGTTAAGTGCAGATGGGACTGGTGCACGTTAAATCTGTTGTGGTCCGGAATCCCGACGCCACGTAGAGATGTTGCTACAAGATTACATTTTTAATAATAACCTGTAGAGGAACGACAACGTTAAAGACAGGATTTTTCTCTTTGAAACTTAATAGACGATAAGAAAAATGCTGAAATTGACTTCAGAAAGTCAATTACCTCATTTAAAGAACTTCAAATAAACGAACTACGCTTCGAAATTCGAACATGAATGTTGCTGTGTATTTTAAGAAATTTGTAAAATTCCGATCCCCTTTGAAAATAATATACAAACTATAACTTTATTAAGATATAGAATTGTACATGCATCTCACTGCAACTTTTTTCTGAATAAAAGTATACCATTAAAATATTAATAACTTCCATTTGCGTGAGTCCACAAGATTGTAAAAACTGGTACTCATAATCTCAGTACATAAAAAAAGCATAGATTACGGTTAATTTGTGCATGCATGTAAAATCTTCTAAGCTGATGCTGCGTACTGTATCAAGCCAAACAAAGAGAATTAAATGATAAATGTGAATAAATAACATGAATTCTACCAAGAACCATCATAAATACTTCTACAACACTGACATTTATATCACCATACACCTGCCATGCTTTTTTGGAACCGCAATTGGACATGCCAAATGAAACCACAAAATGAATTACGAAGAAAGATACTATCATTGTTTTCGAACTGTTCTTATGATGACTTTAATGACTGATGAAGAGAACGCGAAACCCATCAAAATGTTGAAAAAAACTCGTGTCTAAATTCAGTGGCTCATGTATTTTTGATCCTTAGGAGAAGGGCCTATGTCCAATGTTAGTTTATGACACATCTGTCCTTTTCCATTAAATGAACATATTTTTTCCGCTGTTTTTTTATCACCATGAAAGATGTTAATATCATCGTCACTCACGACCCAATAACCAGGTTGTTTAATTAGCAGCCTGGTGTTCAGATTCATGAATAATATTTTTGTAGCTAAGAAGTATGCATATGATGTTACTCGCGAAGTGGTAATATATTATCACGCGTGTGGGCAGAAACTATTCGTTTGACTTTTTGCTTTAAAACCAGAGAGGATTAAAATTTTAAGCATTGATCCGGAAAGAAAACCATGGATTGGTTGAAGCATTTTTTCTTTTTTGTAGTGTGTGTCAGCGGATTAGTGGTAATGCCCTGCTCATCTGATGGTTCCTACCCGAACTTGGAAACTGCCCAAAAATTTGAAATTTGCGTTGTAGGTGGACTATCCCGATCCGATTTATTTTCCAACGAAGAAAACTCGCAAATGAGTAAAATTCTAAAAGAATCTGGAACTCGAATGCAAAGTATGGGTGCAGATCCATCAAATGTTTACAATGCTAGGACCATGCTTCGCCTGTTTGCTGCAGCCTTGGCCAATTTGGTTCACAAGTCCGACATCGTTCCAAAGACAGTCGAAAGAAAGCAGAATTACACAGCCGTGTTGGAAATTTGTTCTGAATCACTGCCAAAAACTGCTAGCACTGAATTGACTGATGAAGTTATAAAAATTCTGTCATCTATGGAAAATAAAAAATCTCATAAAAATGATAACACTTCTGGAAAAAGAGAAAACGAATTGGACAAGCAAGAATCTCTTTCAGACGATAAAGAATCCAAGAAAAGAGACAAAAGGTCTCCACAATCAAATGCTGGTTTTCAATCCAGTCCGCCTCTTGATGCTGTCATAACAGGTGTTCTAATAACAACACCTTCTTTTGGAAAAATCTTCAAAGACGGCTTGTCAAAGCAAGATGCCTTGTACTATTCAAAGACAATAGTTGAAGCAGCCCTGGCTACTAATGGATACTATAATGCTATCAACGAAGCTTTAAATGAAGTTACTATCGCAATGTCAAACTTGGTATTTATGCCCCAGACATACGATTACGCTTCTGCTATAGGTAATAGCATAAACACAGCGCTTGCCAGACAAGGTCTCTCAAACTTTGCGAATGGAGTAGTCATAGGCAATGCTATAATTTCTAAATTGGAAGACATAACACCTAAACCAAGTTCTGATTTTTCTTTTCCATCAAGCTTTGATTCAGTAGATTCAAGTTCTGCGTGGGACTCTGGCATCAGTGTTAAACAGCCACCATCATTCCAACTGAACCCTAGCTGGGATTCACCACCTGCTCCAGCTTTTGAATTTGACGCATCGCCTAAATTAGTTGAACCAAAGCCATTCATTGACAACAACAAACGCTTCCCTTTAAACCCTTCCTTTAACCTTAATCCAGTTGATCCTTTGCCAACATTTAATTTTGGGTCACCAAATCTACCAGATTTTTCAAGTCCGTCTGCAAGTTTTCCATTTCAAGAACCCGGTCCTGCAAAACGTGATTATTTAAGAAGTCCAGAACCGATTCTTGATCCTTTTCCTGCTGATCAATTTACCCAAATCAGTTCGCCATTTCAGCCAACTGGTGTGTCAAGAGACAATTCAAATCCATTCAGATTCGATGGTATGGATTCTCAAGATTTTCCGTTTACTTCATTTGCTAATCAAGAATATTCACCTAATACAAAGTTTGCCAACCAGGACTCATTTCAAAAACCCCAAATAAACCAACAATAATTTAAAGAACCACCGATAAACCTACAAAAATTTCAAGAACCACAAATAAACCAACAAACATTTCAAATACCACAGATAAATCAGCAAACATTTCAAAAACCACAGATTAATCAACAAACCTTTCAAGCACCTCAGATAAATCAACAAAATTTTGATCTTGGTGTTCCCCAATCGTCCAACATAGGAAAGGGCACTTTTATTCGGCCATCATATTTGCAAGAAAATATTAGCTCATCAAACTTCAAAGATGCACCATTATCTTTTGACCAAATTCCAATACCTGGAAATTCAGGCCAGATCTCGAATCCATTGAATGAACCAGCAAGAACAGAGGAGTACTCTTTTTCTTCTGAAACTATATCGACTGGTCAAGCAGCATCAGAGCAACCATTAGAAACACCAGATCCTTATGTATTAGATGTCACAACAATGATTGAAAATATGTTGGGTCTGTCTGAAGATTTTTCTTCGAACTTTGACCAGAACTTGTCCCCAGGCGATGCAGCTTCTATAGCAACAGCTATGACAAAACTAGCCTTATCTCAGTATGATCCAAGTATAGTGTCTGGTGTTGGGTACAAAATAGAGAACGCCGTTTATGGTATGCCTAGTCCTTCAAGCACTGCTGACTACGCCCATACTATAGCAGACACGTTCATTAAAGAAATGCAAGAAAACGGCCTTCTCAATAGCGTTAATTCTAAAAAGATGGCTGACAGTTTAATAGCAGGCCTTAAAAACGAAATGAGTCGACGTAATAAGGCGTTAACTGATGCTCAAACTATGGTGCAAACTTCAAGTTTGCAAACTGAAATGCCAATCGAGGTGTCGGATGCTGCTTTATCAACAAATATCAGATCCCAAGCAGTTGACGAGATATTCACTAACTCAGATGCATCGTTAACATACACATCTAACATTTTTCCTCAAGATAGAACTTCAAGTTCTGCTGCTGCTAGTGTAAGACAACCCGTATCTAACCTTGACTTTACAGTTCCACTAGGTCCATCGGCTTCTGGTATTCCATCAGCACAATCCAGAAATAACTCCTCAAACCAGAATGTTCCAACAACCACATTTTCACCACTTGATGTCACAGAACCAATGAAACTCGCCACCATACTAGATATTCTGTACACGCCATTTGCGACAACACAAGCAACTCCCACGAAAGGCCCATACAGGGCGGCTCTTACAGAAGCAGCCAAAAATCAAGACACCTTGTTCGATTTCCTCATGGACCAGGTGAATTCTTCTTTAAAAGCCCTGAATGCAACACCAATGCCCAAGACAACACAAATCGCCAATGTCATTCCAGTTACCACAGATGCAAGCGCCGCGAGTGTCGTTACAGTCAACAACGGCCCAACGGGTACAGCTGGACAACAGCCTCAGGCAAGTTCCCAAACAATTATTTTACAAGATGCTCAACCAGAAACAGCAATAGAAAGTTCAACTCCAGATCGATACGACGAAGAACTATCGGAATTTGCCCAAAGAGTATCAGCTGTTGCCACTTCCACCATAAAATACATCAGATCTGGTAAGGTAAATACCGACGAACTGTGTGGTAAACTAAACATTCTTGCTTTTATGGTCGAAATTCCACCAGTAGACAATTGCACAGAAATTGCTATGATTGATTTTCTTCTGAACGTGATGAATTCTGTCATATTTACCTTGAGAAATCGGTAATTATTTTTAAGATGGGTAACAATATCAGTGATCGTCACTTTAAATATTTGTTAGAATTAGGAAAGTGTACTATATTTGTCTATATATCTCTGTCTATATATGAAAAAAGAACTATAGACAAAGATGTGAACAATCGAATTTTGTCATTCTTAAAGGACTACATTCGTTACTGACAGCGAAGATATGGATAAATACAATAATTGAAATAGATGTTTTTACATGGGCTTTCCCGTCATAGATGAACCCAGACTTGTTCGTAAAGCAATACGATGTTTTTATATATATCTTAGCCAAAGACTAAGATATATAAGGTATTTCTACATAATGATTGTAGTTTATTAACTAAATAATAATTTTTCTAAAAATAACATAGATTATCAAGGATTATTCCTAATCCTCCGAGTAATCAATTCCTAATCCTTATCTTCCGAATTAATTCCTAATCCTCCATTTGTTTAAAGTAGTTTTTTTTTGTAAAAAATTAAAAAATATCACGACCATCAGTACAACTGATGTGAACAGTGAGTTACATTTGTTAAAAATAACTTTAGTCAGCATAGTCCTATTTTCACTTTTATAAATTCACTTACTTCTCATACAAATTGTTTAAACAATTTTTTACACTCACCTGGTTGACTTATATTCAGTGACGATAACTTGATAGTTACCCTATTATTTAATAAAATGGTGCATGCATAAAAAAGTCTTTCTTGAGTTGGCATTTGTTATATTTGTTTGCTTAATTTCTATTAGTATAAACAGTATGTTTAAATAAATATTTAGCTCCGAATATATGGCGTTTTCTTTGATAATTTAGTACGCATGATAATAGTTTTGTGTCTTAATTTTCTAATTTTTCAAATGTAATACTTGTAGGGAATAATTATATAAATATAATATATATATATATATATATATATATATATATTATATATATATTATTATAATATATATAATATATATATTATATATATATATATATATATATATATATATAATATATATATATATATATTATATTATATATATATATATATATATATATTATATATAATATATTATATATATATTATTATATATATATATATATATAATATATAATATATATAATATATATTGTATATGTGTAAACATAGCTTTATTCGTGGGCAGAAAGTTTGGAATGAGTATTTAAAACAGTGATTTCTTCTTTTTTTTAAATCTATTAAATTTCAGATTTTTTTCTATGCAAAATTAATGTATACATTTTTAAAGTTGTATTCATTGCTGTTTGTTAAATTTTAGTATTTCTCGTAAAATGTTAATTTGAAATCATAAATTAAAAAAAAATAGCTTCTTATGTGCAAATTTAAGATACTAGTGGACACGAATGTTTAGGAAATAAGTTAAATATCTTCCACTGCATTTTTTACAAGATCGTTTTTAGATAGAAATATCCATAAATATTTTTCTAAATAGTTTTGCCGTTCTTTAACTTCAGATCAATTTGTCTCAGTGTTGATGTTTTCATGTTTAACAATGTTAAAACTGTTATAGTTCCAAATCTTTTTGACAAAGGTTTTCCACTTTCGTGCAATACATTTTCTTTTTTGCCTGTAGAAAATCTATATTAATAAATAATATTCAATAAGCAAAATAATCTATTTATATTTTAAGTAATTTGGATCGTATTATAAAACTCTACGTTGATAGCATCTTTAAAATTTCATTAAAATATTAATTGAATTGTAAAATTTTCGTTATATTTGTTACTGATTTAAAAGATTTCGATGTTTTGCATTTTTTTAAACAGGTATTTTTTATGTGTGAAGATGTGAGTATGTAATATAGCGAAATGCGAAAATAAGTTATTTTTGATATTTTTTCAGTTGATCTGTAGATTATCTTATTTGCTCCATTAATGTATGGAGTAATTTTATATAATGTCTCAAACTATTTAGGTAATTTTCAAATTACTGAATAGTCAGTACATTCCCAACTAGGCACGCTTGGCGAAAATTAGTTTTTGAACTATGCTGGTATAATTTCTACTTGAGTACATTTTAGGAAACTTATTAATTTTTTTTCAGAAATAGTTTAGAAATTTCTACTAAGTAACTATTCTAAGATTTTGAAATCTCTATGTACATTTCAAATATGCATTAGAAAATCTGAAAAATCTTAACCTGGCCTTATAATGCCCGTTCTTATACACTGCATCGATTTTTCTCTACCAGCATATTTATTTATTTACACTGTGATACAGAAAATAATATTCATTTACATGAAAGGAGTAAACAGCTTTGGAACAGATATGACATAATATCCGGTCTCTATATGGTAATTTGCGTTACGTTGCCAAGCAACGAAAATGCACAAATGTGATATTCCTTCCATTTCATATTTCATACAGCGTTTATAGGTATATGAAACCTACGTTAAATGTTCAACCTCGCCAATAAACCGACCAGTCATCATATCATAGTTGTATCATCGATTTAAGAAATAATAGTGATTTTGGTATTTACATGAAATATGTTATTAAATTAACAGGCACGTGTAATGCTCAAGTCAGCTGTGTTTGGCCGAATTCAATATGTCATAAACAAGACAGGTGATGTCAATAAATATCGATTTTATAACCTCTGCAGTCTTTGAGTGATGACAAATCTACTTTAATAATACATATACTGTATTCCTATATGATTCATGTTATCAGATTAGATCACGTTTGTGAGGAAAACGTTATCGAAATGAAATCAAGAATACTTAGTAATATTAAAAGATAAACAAAAAATCTTTAAGTTTAATTTATATGAACTGAAAAGTGAAAAATAATTTACTATACAAAATAGTTTTAACATTACATTGCTTAGCAATTAGCTTATTTTAATAAAATTTGTTACTTAAATAAAAATGCAACAAATTTCAATACTTAGTTATATTAAAAATTAAATAAAAACTCTAAGTTTAATTTAAATGAACTGAAAAGTGAAAAATAATTAACAAAATAGTTTCAACATCCCATTACTTTTTAATAAATATCTAAAACTTAACCTAAAAGCCAACAAAACCTTAACAACCATCATCGCCGCGATGATGTAAAGTGTACCATCCACTTGTATGTGGTTGTTTCACGTCGTCGGTAGAAACAGCTCCGTGGTCTTGTTTTCATTTTTTTGGAATTACTTTTGTTTTGGTATTCCAAAGTGAGTTTTCTAAAAATACTTAAGTTATTAATTTTTTATAAATGCAAACTTCTTGCTGTGCTGTTGGTTGTTCAAATCATTTATTAAAGAATTGTTAAATAGAAAGAAAAGTTTCTTTTCATCCATTTCAGCATTCTGATCCTAGATAGAAACAAGTTGCATGTTGTAAAGAACTCAGAAGCAGACGAAAAGTACGCTTATTTTGAGAATGAAATCAGAACAACCAATGAAATCGAAGTACAGAGAAAAATGAAAACAAGAGCGTTACATCAGCGGAAACATTCTCATTGGGTGGTATTTTATTAACTACACTTTATAGGAATCGAGCGAAGCAACTCAATGCTATTTTCAAAGCTTAAACATTCTAATATTTAGACCAAGTATGTTTCGGTATTTTATGCACCTGTCGTTCTAGCAATAAACATAGATTTCAAACTTTTATTTAAAAAAAAGATTTGTTTAAGTTTTTAAGAAGAATTTTTTTTACGGAATATATTGGCTGCCAAGGTTCAAACAACACTTAAAATTATAATCGAAATTATCAAGGAGAATTAAAAAGCACATTTCAAATTACGCCCAAATAAAAGGTAAGGTAATAAAAGTTGAAGATGATTTTGAGATCATCCGCTCAATAATGATCCTAATTTTGATTTTAGAAGCAAATATGTGATTTAACAAAAATTAATTTTAAATGTATTAAAATGCGGCTCTGTAAAAGTCGTTTCCTTATTATATAAACTCTATTGCAAGAAAAACAACTATACATTTTGGCACATTTCCAGACCGTTCAGAAGAAACGAAAAAAAATGCGGCTCTGTAAAAGTCGTTTCCTTATTATATAAACTCTATTGCAAGAAAACAAACATATAGAGTCACTTTCTTCTAAATAGAAAATTATGAACAACACTAGCCAACAATGAAAAATATTTCTTTCTCTTTAAAAATTCATTTGCATTATTTGTTGAATTTAAGTAAAAGAGGTTTGTGAAATTTATTTTTGTGTTGAGAGCCGTGTAACTAGCATTACAAAATCTTTAATACTTCAAAAACATAAATTGTGTATAGAATGATTGAAATTTATCAAATTTAATATATTTAATACTATTTGATTGATATTACTAATTGATTTTATTCAATTTGATAAATTTTCATTTTGAACTTTACTAGACTAAACGGTTAGCCTGTATATTAGCTATGGATATTAGAAGTTTAAAATATAATAATAACCAATAAAAAAAATTCGTTTGAGAGAAAGTTAAAATAACTTCAAACGACAGCTGCACGAATGTTATTATTTCGTATTAAATAATGTATATTTTGATGCATTTCGTACAATGGAGAATCATTCATCGTATATACAATCGAAACCTTTTCTTTGTTAATAAAGTTCGATCGATACCGTTAAGTTAGTGATTCTCGGTAATAACCTTTGTTGAAAGAATTCATAAATTTTGAAATGCAATTGCTTATTATTTCTTATATAGCTGTCGAAATAATATATTTTACCGTACTGATATACTGGTAATGATTGAAAAGTCCTTTAAACGATGCAATATCAGTAAATATAATTTCAATAATCTTTTTTTAAATAAAGTTTTATTTTCTTATGAATAGTTCTTTAGATGCAAAACCAATAATATGTTATGGATTTTCCAACAAAAATTTAACCAACCACCGCAATCAACGAAAATAATACTTCTACTGCAAAAATATATTTGTGTAAAATATATTTTGTATCCACAATTAAGTTTCGTGAAATAAAACATGTACGTATTTTAAAACGCATTTGAATAAAAATAATTATTTTCCAGTTAAATACTTTAATAATTATTTACTTTTTCAATACATTAATAACGAGTACTTTGGAGGAAAATTAAAGACTTATATGAAAGCTGAGTTACATACGAATCACAGGTACATCAAAAATGCAACCTTTTAATTGTGGTAAAGTTAAGGCGGCTTGGAAGAATGATTTTTCTGTAGACATTCATCTTATTTTCCTTTATTTCACGACGATTGGCGTACCAAACCCTACCGGTGAAAATTTAAGACTAAAATGTTTACTTAACAAATTTCTGTACTACGTGTTTAATTTGCTTTCTCTGTATATTTTAGTACTGCATGTATACAATGTATGTGTCAATACAGAAAATATGCATTTACTGATTCTTTTTGCAAACTATTTGTTTACAATAATTACACGTTTTTATTTTGTTTTCAAGAGCAAAAACATACTTCTGCATTTTAATTATTTGCATGAACAACGATTGAAAAACTTCAATGTTATTTTTCCTCAAAAATCATACAGGAGAATGCTGATTATTCTTTTAAATTCAGTTTGGGTTTTCACAGTAACTGTTTCATTTTTGACTTTGTGGAGAACGCCAAATCGAACAAAATCAATAATCAAGTATATGATGTTCGGTTACGACTCTTTTACGAAATATCGAGTAATGGTCACTACTGTATCTACATTTATATGGATAGGAACTAACTTTATTCTATATGCCGTGCCATCCATCACAACTATTTTGATTTGTTACACATTCCACACTCTGGGATATCTGATTTCCGACTATACAAAACAAGTAAGTAGATGTCTCAATGACGTAAGCAAAGAATCTATTAGCTTCAGGCGGTTAACCATAACTCAACGTTTACTATCCAATGCAGTCATCGACATGGACAAGTTATTATCTCCTGCGACTATGTGCTTACTGGGTTCTTTTGTGTCTCAAGTATTGGTAATTACTTCGGTTTTAACGTATTCTGGAGACTTGATTAGCAAGATCACTGCAGGCTTCATCGGATTTTCGCAATTTATGGCTTTGATTGCATTGGTTGTTCTGGCTGCCCGAGTTCAAGAACGCTTCGTTCAAATTGAAGAAGTAATTTTGGATTCAGCTGTTTTCGGCAGAGGAACTTTCAATTACACTTCTGCAGCAATCAATCACATAGCTCTTTCACAATTAATGGCATCTTTGGCGAATAAAACTCACATGACTGCCATGAGTACGTTTAAAATTGAAAGAAGCCTTATCCTGACGATTATATGTACTTTCATAACCTACAGTGTACTTCTCACCCAAATACTCCAGTAATCACACCACTATTTAGGGTTTACACCAAAGTTGACAACATTGTTTGCATAACATTGTTTGCAGAAAACTGAAAATTATCAACTAAAAGTTGCTCTTCTCAAAATTAAAGCAAAAAATAAAGATTTTTTTTGCAGAACACTAAAAGTTGCTCTTCTCAAATTTAGGGCACAAGTGGAAAACTTGTTGCCAAAGTATATTGGCGCGAAATATGGCGGTGTCAAGAATTAAGAAGTAGTGTCAAGGATGCCACTTTGGTGTAAACGCGCCTTTACAGTCGAACCCCGATAACGGGAAACCGCTTAACCCTACACATGCATAGCCGTTCCATTATAATTACTTTTAAAGCTATAAAGCAATAGGATTACTTTTCATTTTATACTCCATGCTATATAGAATTATGTTGTTGTTCTTTCTTATTCCACTTGGTCTACATCAAAGTGCGGATCATAATTATAAGGACAGCAGGTTTTTCTGGGTTCAGCAACACTGAAAGCTATTTACTACAACAAGTATATATTTGTTTATTTTTATATCATGTATAAACACTATTTATAAGCTTTAAACTCGATAATTTAAAAGTACAGGCGAAAAACAGAAGTAATGGAGGTTCAGAAATATAAGAACGCACAATTAATACTTTGTTGCTGTTCCTTTTTTACTTAAACAATCAGACATTCTACTTGGCATTATACTTTCAGCATGTTTCTTCAAAAATCCAGCATCGATACTGTCCCATACTGCATAAATTTTGTCTTCTTGCTCTTCAAATGAATTGTACTGCTGATATTGCGCATAAACATACCTTACCATGTAAGACCAAACATTTTCCATAATGTTCAGGTCTGAGGAATTAGGTGGTCATGTCAAAAGATTGATCTTTCGTTCATCAAATGACTCTTTTGCCGCTTTAGAGGTGAGGCAAGAAGCTCCGTCTTGTTGAAAAACGAAATTGTCACCTCCTAAAGGTGAACAATAAGCAATAGTTGTACTTCTAAGATTTGCAAATACAACTCTTTGTTCATATTGCGGCACAAGTACCAAATCCGTTTTTCAGTTGGCTGAAACCACTCCCCAAAACATACGCGATCCACCTTTAAAACGTCTGCTCCATCTGACTGCTTTTTCCTTTCTCAAATCATGCCAGTAACTATTCCAACCATCGGGGCCATCAAGATTGAAACGCTTTTCATCAGAAAATATAACATTTCTCCAGTTCACACCGTCAGCAATCCACTTCTGCACAGCTTCTATTCGCTTCTTTTTATGTTCAACCTTCAACGCCGGTTTTCTATTTATTTTAACGTACTTTGTGAAATCGCCGTTCTTCCAAACTTTTACAATTGAAGAGCTTAGTGGAAGAACGTGCTAAGTGACAAAAAAGTGAAAACGAGAAAATGAGCTTCAAAGTTTTTCGTTTGCCCTCAGGACTGTTGAAAACGGAACTTGTAAAGCGTAAAAAAATATACTATATTTAAATTTTATGAAAAAGGGGAAACTTGTTATCGTTAAAGAAGTTGGTAATATGTTCATTGACACAAAAATATAAATTTTTTCAAAAATGTCACTTAGCACGTTCTTCCACTAAGCTCTTCAATTGTTGACTTTGAAATGTCTTTTTCAAAAGTACACGCAATTTCAGATGCAGACATTTTTGGAATGACATCCCGGCTCACGATGGTTCTTCGATCTCTCTCAGTCAGTTTTGGTTTTTGACCAGATCTTTTTAATACCGAATCATTTAATCCACGATTGATTACATTTTCAACAGCAGTTTTAGATCTTTTAATTTTAGTGGCAATACGCCGGCGCCGCAAAGACAAACCTTTTCCGCGAAGAAAGCATACTTTTCTCACTTTAGTAGTCGTAAGTTCTTTCCCACGCGGCATTTTGACTGATGCTTGTTTCTGAAGTTTTCAAACTTTATATATGGATACATATAAGGACCGCAGTTAAAAAAAAACCATATTTATCTGTAATATTTTGATCATATGCAAATTAAAGCAGCAAAATCTTTGATGTCCTTATAATTATGAACCGCTAAAATTTTATGAAAATTGTGATTTTACCCCTTTTAAACCTAATTTTTGATATTTATAATTTGATAAAGGATAAAATTTTGCTTTTATGACAGATTGAACAAGTAGGTATTGCCTTTTCTTGTACACAGTAAAGTTTTAATTCGGTATCCCAAAATAATCGACTGTCCTTATAATTATGATCCGCACTGTAGACCAATTCCGATTCATTGTAATCTGTGCTTCAAACTTGGTAGCGAGAGTTGCCTAGATGGTGTCACAAAAAATGGCTCTTAGTTCTGGGGAATATGCAGAGTCTGCAAAGGCTTGACCGCCAAAATTGCAGCCCAATTGGAAAAAAAACTACACCAAGTACAAAAGAGAAAAAGACCGTTCGCCGGCAAAAAGTCTCGAACTCGCTTAGGGTTTTCAAGGTCACTCTTCTGCAAATCCAAACAGGAAAGCAGATGATCCACAGAAGCTTGGTTGAGAATTGTTATTCGGTGGTACAAATAATGAATTAATTAAAGACTCTATTGTTGAAACATGTACAAATAGCAAGCTATTTTCTTTTAAACTTTTTCTTGATTTATTAATTGACAGAGCTTGTTAGTTCCAATTAGCTTATTTTACATTGATTTTCTTTTAACTTTTTCTTGATTTATTAATTGACAGAGCTTGTTAGTTCCAATTAGCTTATTTTACATTGATTTTCTTTTTTGCATTGAGTGTTTTCTGTGCGAAAAAAATGTATAGTATTGTGTGTAATGATCTTGTAATGATCTTATACCAATGGATCTCTTAATAAGAATAAATATATAGTTATTTTTTCATTTTTGGGGTGCTAACACAATACACGTCAGATAATCAGCCATTTGGGTGGCGAAGAATAAAACAAGATCATTTTTACTAATGTTCTAAGTAATCTTGTTAACTGAAGATACTAAATCTTAATTTCTATGCAAACCGAGAATAAGTCATAACACCAGGTGCCCCGAACTATATTGTTTATATTTATCAAGGATTCGCAGCTGGAATGCTTCATTTCATTTTTTGATTTTTTGCCAGCTAAATAGTAATTCTGCCACACTGTGCGTCGGGACTTGAAGCATGTTCAACGAGCACTCAATCACACGGACGTTTCAGCTGCACAAGCCTTTTATAGGTAAGCAGTTGTTTTGGGTATGCTCGGGCCCGACCCTGAGACCCTTCGCATGCTAGACAAGGGGCTTACCACCTGGGCTCCCCATGTCCCTCTCAACGATGGGATTTTTAAAATACTTTCGAAAAAACCGGAGGAATATATACCAATGTACCACAGTGGTTGATGACATTGACTTCACGTTAGAACCTTTCCAATAGCCTGAAATTCGCTTGGTCTATAGGGCTGGGAAGCCCAGTCAGTACATGTGCCTGCCTTGCATGCGAAAGGTCCCAGGTTCGGACATTGCCAAAATAACTACCGGCCTATAAACGGTATGTGAAGTTCAACGAATAAAACCCGTATAGAGGGAGTACACGCTAAATATACTTCAAAATCAAAACGCCGCGTACGATGTCGCCCTTAAAACTTGAGTTGGATGCCTGCTAGGTGTCGGCTTGTCATTTGACTGTTTAAATTATGACGTCCGTCGCCAATAGCCTCGTGTTGGTATAGTTCTACGATAATTTAACCCAACCGCTTGATCCATAACCAACTGTAGCGCTTTCTGACTGAGGCCACCGAGTTTGGCATTCACCTTAAGAAATGCAAATATTCTAGCCGATCTTTTGTACATATATATGCAAAAGTATTCCAATTATCCGAATAATGGATGACGTACTTAAAGAACGTGAGAAAGGTATGAGGCTTACTGTTTTAAATAAGTCCAAACAAGGAAAGATATCTGTGCGGGATTAAGGAATGGCTTAGTATTTAAGAAGAGTGTTTGCATAATTTCTTAAAGTACTTTAGCAGAAATGTATTGAATTAAACTATAAATTCTTACAAATACAATTGAAAAATACAATGCAAAACATACTTAATTTATGCCCTTTAGAAATGTTACGTCATATCCGATTAACGAGGAAACATCACTTGTTCAAGATCAATACATTTTAAAATGTAGAGTATTATATTTGAATATAAATGCATTATTTTTTCAAACATAATAAAAAATATATATTCCCCTTTGGTTTATGTGTATGCGTATTTAACCCTTTCGCCAGTTGTATACCTCTTTCGCCGTGGTTATTTATCGTCTGCTTAATTTATTTGTAGTTCGAAGAATAAATATTTATTAATAAAAAAACATAAAAGTACTCCAAAGTGCACTAATAAATGAGAAAATGTAAATTAAAACTAACCAAAATTTTATGCAAATCCGAATTTTTAAGATCCGACGAGTAGTAGCGATTTTAGTAGGGGGTACGGACAGACCGACATCGTCAGCATGTCAATACCTACTTTTCATTTTTTAAAAATTCTTTCTAATTAAAATAAAAGAAGTAGGCTAAAAATGAAAGTTTCTATAAAGGCTATGTCCGTCCGTCACCTACTCTTATAGCCCTAACTACAAATGCAACAGACAAGTGTGTGATACGTAAAAAAAATTCAGCGCATCAAAATTATGAGAAGAAAATTTTCGAATTCAAAGTAATGCTTCAATTATTAAAATAATGTAAAATTTAATAGTCATTTAAAAAGTATAAGAAGTCAATTCTTATTGGAATTAAATCACCATTGCCACTCACAATAATCGCATAAGAAAATATGTTTACATTAAAATAGAGATTTTAAGGAAATCTATTTTTGTGATATCTATCAGATTGGAATGACCTCATAATATATGTTACAATGAGATTCTTTGATTCAGATTATTGGTTTAAAAAGAGGTACAGTCGAGGACAAAAAAAAAAGAGAACAGACCTCGCTGTTGAAGCATCGTTTGTCGGAGGCATAATTGTGATACGTCATTTTAACGTAAATAACTTTCTGAGTTTATTGGTCAAACAAAAATTTCGTAAGGGGTCGTCTGCATATTGGAATTAATACAAACTTTTAATCAAAGGCAACACCATTTTTTTTTTTTTTTGATAGAAATTTCGATCGTCAAAATACCCTAATATCAATTCTAAGCATATACCTCTGGGTGACAGCAATTCTGGATCTCTAGTTGGCCTCTGTCTCTAAAAATTAGATGGATCACTATATGTGTGTGTTGTCTGTTGTGTCTGTCTTACTTGCGAAGTTTATAAGCGGTCTCTGACCAAGCACACAAACCTGATATATAGTCTACCAACCAATCATTTTCATTGCCAGATTCCCCATAGTTTCAGATCTGTACAACTAAACGTATTTGGTGAAAAACGGGGGGCATCTCCAAATATACATGCATTTTTCCGATATGGTTTTTTTGCCAAATTCTTTTCTTTATGTACTTTTTTTTGCTTGGGGTGAGGGTTTGGTGGCAGGATGAGTGGATTAACATCCCACTAGAGCTTCAGAAAGTATATTGGTTACAGTATATTAGTATATTTTAGACAACTGCCAAGGAATGAAACCATTATTTTTTTTACTTCGGTGAATATATTGATTTATATGTTGTTTTATGGAGGATATTTGTTTGAATCAACATCCTATACGAGGGATATTGGCAAAAGCCTTTGTAGTTTAAACAGTGTTCAAGTGACGCCAACATCTGAATTGGCACTCAAAGCAACTAATGACTTCTTACGTGGGATCACTCCAGGACTTTGTACCACGATGTATTTACCTGAAACAATTGGTCTAGTATGCTATTTATTGGTGGATCATTTTTGGTCCAGCATGATTAGTTTATAGGACGACTAAGACGAGAACAGAACTCTAAAAGGTATCCTCAGTGGCATGACGCCTTAACTCCTTTTGCCAAGACGGTGCTGTTGGCGGAGAAATATAGATTGATATTAAAGATTTTTGAAAGAATATTGGCGAAGATTTGTGTGTGTGAAGATCGCGTTATAGAGTTGTATAAGGAGTTGAACTGTGGTTACGTTTTGATAATAACCGTTCAAGTAGTTTTTGACAACATAATTTTTTCTTTTGGGATTTGGATTGTATGTTTTTTAATGAGAATATTGATGTAATTTAGGTAAGGTAATTTAATCGTTTCCGGCTGTCTATTTCTAGCCTCCTCTAGGAGCTTTATGCAGCCAATCACGCCTGGCAATTTAGAACCCTTTTACTCTGAGTTTTGTTTTAAAAAACTTATCTACCTATAACAAGAAAATATTTTTCAATACAAATAGAAACACAGTAGAATCTGAAAGATTAATTGAGCGATAATTTTTGCTTTGAAACCAAAAATATTTTGTTAATAAAATTTATTTGATCCTTGCGTTAATTCATAAAAAAGTATATTATACTCTTACAATATAATTGTATTTACTTAATATTTTGCATCAAATGTATACAATCGCATTTAATTTTATACTTTGCATAACCTAACAACGTTATTTGGAAAAAGTACTATAATAAGAACACAATAAAAATAAATAGTACTGAGTGTTCGTTTTCTTAAGTCATGAAATTGTCTTTCAACCACACTACTATCATAGATTACAAAGATATTTTCTTTGCTTATCGTTTTTAAAAATAAATTTTTATGTAAAGTAAAACAATTTCTAGAGTTTTTTTCTATAGTTTTTTTCTTCCATATTCATATCTTTTACGTTATACATTTCACTATACTCGATACTTAATCACTTCTTTACGTTACTAATCCACTTGATTAGTTTTAATCACCAAACGATCGGTCTAATATTGATTGTTGTCATTTCTCCATTTTTATACGGTCCCCTATTTCAAAATAGAAGCTTATTATCATCATAACTCAAAAAGTTATGCTACAGGGTGGTGCAAATAAAAGTGGCCCCAACGTGGAGATAAGAATACGACAGAAATGTTGCCAAGTCAAAAACCAATACAAAACAGGTTTACTAACTAAAGCTATTGATCGCTTCAATATTCAGCCCAAACAAACGCTTGGCGACTTATTTACCGGCAACTAAGCTATTGTTTGACAAAGCTGGTTGGAATGAAATGTAAACAAGGTTTGTAGAGCTAATCAAAAAAAGTTCCCACTAGTGATTATTTCGGTCGTTATTTATCCTAGAGAATCCTTATCCTTTTTGGTTTTATGAATACAAAACATTCTAAATTGATTTGCAAGACCCAAAATCTGGTGTTCAGACCCGTTTAGGAATGTTTTTGGAGTGGTTCAATACAGATCCTGTCTGACGCCATTTCGTAACTATTCGTTGCATAGCATTCTTTTTAAGTCCTTTTACACCTTTAAATTCTTTAACAAACAATTGGCCACATTTTTTCACGAATTCGTTTTAATAAAATTTTCTACAATGAACACTCCCTGCTGTACTGTGAGTTTCATCTTCACCTGTGAATTGATCAACTTACACTCAGACAGTCGCCACTCACACTGATGCAACTACGATCCGAACTCGCCAATAGTCCATGAGTAGCTCTAATGTGATGCTAATCCAATCCAACCATTGCAAAAACAGGTTTGTCAAGTTAAACCATTGCACGCTAGAATAATCTTTTATTTCCACTTGAAAGCTTTCAGCGGCTTCAAGAGTTTTTCTCGCCAAGCATTTCAACGTATTCCTATATCTATACCGGGGACACTTTTATTTGCCCCACCCTGTAGTAGAATTACGAAATTTGGTACTTTTCATTAACTTTTGACCCTAAATCCATTTCTACAAAAAAATTAATGGGTTTATATTCATATTTTTTCGAAAAAAATATTTTTTAAGTTATATAAAAGTATTTTAATTTTGTTTGAAAAGTTTAAAAGAAGCACAGAAAAAAAGTTGTCTGGCTATACGTATATTATTAGCCGACGCTACGTACGATGTCGTCCTTAAAAGTTGCATTGGGTGCCTACTCAGGAGTCGGCTCGTCACCTGGACTGTGGTTCTAAATTAAGACGTCCGTGGCCAATAGCTCTCGTGTATAGCTCTAGTGAGACGATATTTCAAACTAACCCTAACCCATACAACTGGATGCGAATAGCTACCTAACGCTAAATTTTCAACTTCACCAAAAGCCGCCAATGCCAAAATTCAAACGGCCATTATATCATAGCTGTACCAATTGCCAGTTTCATAAACATAAATTAAATACGCTATTTGTAGAGAGAATTAACATTTCTTCGAAGTATTCATCATATCTAGAATAGTTATCGCCTTTAGTGCCATGAGACATTGTAGCAATATCTTCATTTCTTACCATTTGTAAACATCAATTAAATTGAATTCGGAAAAAAAATCAAAAGATTTAAAATCAATAAATAAAAATTATAATTCTGATGTTTTTAAAAGTTTAATAAATACTGTGTTTATCGCTTTATTTAGGCGCATGGGGTTTTGTGTAGAAGCAGTTCTAAGTGACAGTTTCTGTAGCAAAACCTACTTGCTTTGTGTGTGTCAGATTTTCTATTAAAAATTGTCCTCTTCAATTTACCGGGGTTTTAGTCGAGACAAATAAGACGGAACAAATCAGAATAACATAAATACATCTGTCGAACATTAAAAATTGGAAGCTGTTATTTCTTCCCCGCTTATAAAATTAAAAAAAAAACATACAAAACACATCACACATGATATGTCGCATCGAAATAGAAGGAAGCATAAAACAAAAAGGGAAAAAAACGTAACAGAGGAGAACATTTGATTCTGTGCAGAAAAATGTGGCAAATAAAGGGAGAGGGCCCAAATATAATATTAGTCGAGATTCAGTAAAAAAATGGAGCAATTTGCGGATAAACCTAATATAATAATCGGACTAATTTTTGCCAGAATCTCTAATATATAAATAAGATAAAAAGAAAAAATAGTAACTGCATGTGTCTTACTTCTTCAAAAGGAAAATAGTTTACTGGGAATTATTCGCAAAATCGTGAACGACAAAATTCGCATGAATAATTTATGGCAAAATTTTTTAATGACCTCTTTTCTACATCACTTATTACCGCGATCTAAAGCGGGTGATAATGATATGCGTGGTAAGAGCTGACAATCTCGATATAACAATACCATTATCACGTCTTAGTGGAACTTTATCTGAGAAGCAGTGTTGCGTCAGCTGTTGGGACTTCGACAATATTTGAGATGGAGACGTCTGTGAGTGCAAACCTAGGAAAAGGCGTCAATTATGCACTTGAAAAAAAAAGAGAAAATGAGCATGAGATATGTGTCCAGCCTTAATTCCTTACTTAAAGCGGCACACATGACCGAACACTAGCAGAAGTATCGTATATTAGCAACAGGCAGAACATGCGATACAGTTTCATTCCTGACATGGCTCGTAGACCCACGATGAGGTTTGCAGTCTTCGTGCTCCTGATTGCCTGCAGCCAGTTTCTGGGCCCAGCGGACGCGGCGGCTGATGTGTGTGTCTGGTGCAACAATGTCTCGGCCCAAAACTTCATGTCATGTCTCTACAACAAACTCAGATCCAGCCCCATCTTCAACGCCGTGAGCCAGGATATTCTGGACGACATGAGAAACAGCCTTCTCGCCGCTTCCATGGCTATGACGAGAACCCCAGACAACATGAAGAGTAAAATAATGCGCGGTGCCATGGCTGGAGAAATTACAAGCATGATTTTTAGCTCAGGATATCCCATAGGTCCATCATATAGTGAAGCTATGAAGCTGAGTGAAAGCTGCTACGCAATGACAACGGGAGCTTCAGCGCAAACATTCGTTTCTGAAGTTGGTAAAAAGGTGCAGGATATGCTTCGGGACCCGGGGTCGAGCAGTGCTGTGGCAGTAGCACAATCGTCCCAGCCCGATCCTTATTCAACGAATACCCAAAATTTCAACGCTCCACAAAACTTTCCGCAGTCACAAAGTGGCAGCGCAGCTTCTGCTAGCTATAATCAACCACAAAATCAATTTTCACCTAATCAGCAACCACTTCAAGGTGGTGGTCCACTTGGAAACAACAATCCAGGTCAGTTCGCAAACAATCAACCCATATCATTTAACGATCCCCGACAATTTTATCCAACCAATCAATATGGACCTATTGGAAATGGCCCTCAAAACGCATTTACGAGTTCCGCAACATCAGCGTCAGGTGGTCCCAATAATCAAGCAAATCAATTTGGAAACGCACCTATAAATAACAATTTTGGAGCAGGCGCTTCGGCCGCTAGTGTCACAGGAAATGGACCACAATCTTCTGTTATCCAAGGCGTTGATCCTTCTTCAGGAAACGCTGGTTACCCTGACTATTCTAGTGCAGCAGCTGCAGCTTCATCTGCTAGCAATCCAGGCTACAATCCCATTTCATCTACCAATGGTTTCAATGGTGCTGGAAATCAACCGAATACCGCTGCTGCAGCCGCAGCGTCAAGTGCCTTTCCATCTAACTCTGATCCACAATTCCCAATAGGTCCTGGTTTGTATCAAGTTCCTGATCCAAATACGGCGTTTGCACAATCAGGACCAGGTGGGCCCTTAGGACCGAATGGACCTTTTGGACCACGTTTGCCAGGTGGACCAGGAGGACCGAATGGGCCTTTAGGACCAAATGGACCTTTTGGACCACGTGGGCCAGGTGGACCCTTAGGACCAAATGGGCCTTTAGGACCACGTGGGCCTTTTGGACCGGGTGGACCTAGATTACCAACAAAACCTCCAGTAATATTACCAACAACACCAACAGTACCAGTCCCTACGATAACTATTCCGACGTTTACGGTGCCAGAAATAACTTCCCCAGCAACAACTCCGAGTCCTCTCACCACGCCTCAGTCTACAGCAGACAGTCCTAAGGCCTGCGCCATGAAATTTGCAGAAACGCTGTACGTAAATCTTGTTCAAGACAACAGATTCTCTTGTGCTTTCGGAGCGAACACACCGCATGATCTCGCAGTAACAGCTGCTTCAGTTGCCATCGCCCAAGGATTTGCTTCCTCCGGGTTCCCTGATTTGAGTGGTGAAGCATCAAACTATGCAGGCAATCAGGTAGATCAGTTGTCACCAGGTGCCTCCACGGAAGCTTATGCAGAGAAAGTATCAAAATCTGCAATGGCTCCTCTTTATAAGTATCAAGCGCTGAATGGGAATTGCATAGCACCAGCAAATAACATGGGACAAATTATTTTAAGTGTGTTACCAGCAATTTCAAATGCTTTAGCAACTGATAAAAACAGTAAACCTGATATTTCTGCTCTTGCAATTCCAAATCAACCTCAATCTAGCTCAGCAGCAAGCTCAGCAATAGCACAGTCGTTCCCCAACCAACAAGCCCCGAATCCAATCCCAATAAACGCTCCCCAACCTCCTCAGGCACCTAACGTAGCGACAGCAGTAGCTCAAGCACAATCCTTCCCTGTTGGGTCACGGCCCTTAAATGGAAATCCAAATCAAATTCCAATAGGAGACCCGCAAATTACTCAAGCATCACCTACGAAACGTCCACTTAGGAGAATAAAAGTTCCAGGCCGACAGAGACCATCCTCTGCAGCTTCTTCTGCATCAGCGGCTGATGGCACAAGACCACAACAGTACCAATATAATTATCGAAACAATCCAGCGTATTTACGTTCTAGACCTAACTCAGCAGCTTCGGCGGCAGCCGCTTCTACTGGACCACAACAATACCCATTAGCTCTTCGAAACGGACAGTCATTTTTACCATCAAACTCAGCAGCGGCTGCAGCAGCGGCAGCTAACAACCAACCGACTCCTGTCCAAAGAAAACGATTGCTTAAGATACCAGGTAATGGCACTTTGGATCCCAATGATCCTGGAGTCACAGTACCAACAATAACGACTCCTACCTCACCTACAGTCACGGTATCAACAATCAAGACCCCTACATTAGCACCTCAAGGTCCGATCATAATTCAACCAGGTGGGGGAAACAGATTTCCTTTCTCACAATTTACGCCTCAAAACGCACCAACGAATGCAGCAAGTGCAGCAGCAGCGAGTTCAAATGCTGGGCAACTTCAACCACAATTTCCATTCGGATTCAATCCAGCGTTCCCACAATCCCTATATCCTAATATACCAAACTATGGAAGTCCAATCACAGGTCCGCAATCTCAGCCACAGGTACCATTTGGATCCAATCCCCTGTTCCCTGGATCCCCATTTAGTCAAGGGCCTCAATCACAGTATCCATATGGACCTAATTACGCAGCATCTCAGCCTTCACAGCAAAGTCCATATTTGCAGAACCTTGCATTTTATGGACCACAAGCGCAGTCAGGGGGACCAAATGCCGCGGCCGCTGCTGCAAGTGCGATTAGCGGAGGCAATCCCTATGGACCACTGTTTCCACAAAATGTTCCCATTGGAGGGGGTTACCTTCAATCTACTCCCTCAACGGGAACCACTCCAGATAGTACTGCAACTACAGCCAGCGATTCAGCCACAACATTTGCAGACACATCTGCTTCAACAACCCCAGTTGCCACAACCCCAGCTCCGACAACGCCCACACCAGGTGCTTCCACTACACCATCAGTTATATCAAACTTACCCACAGTGATACCACCCGGTGGACAAGGTCCGAACGTAGCCACGGCAACAGCAACTGCTGGAAGCAACCCTATCATAGATACGTCGGACCCAGCAACACTAGCGCAACTGCAGACACTGATGCAAGCCGCTATGGACAGCACAACTCCGACTGGTTTTGACTTCGACAACTTGATCGCTGCAGTGTCATCCGTAGCTTCTGATGCACAAGACAGCACCCCAGACGCCGATCCCACCGACACCGTGATGCAGACATACTTGACAGCAATTGTCGCGCTGGCTATGGATCTCCAGAACACAAAATTTCCACCACGAGCAAGTGCTCCACCACCTCCAGTTGCCAATAACATCGGTTATCCCCAGAATAATGCTGCCTCGTCCGCTGCGGCAAGCAGCTATGCATTCGGCGGCAACATACCTGCTACGCCATACCAAGCACCTGTCCAGAATGCCCAACCCTCCAACGGGTTTTATAATGGTAATCCGAACTTGGCCCAAAATGGATATCAGCAATCCGAAAATAGATATCCACAATATGCAGGAAATAATTACAATACGAATGCAGCAAGTGCTAGTGGGTTTGGAGGACAACAATCTGGATATCCACAGTATGCAGGAAATAACTATAATGTGAATTCAGCAAGTGCTAGTTCCAGTGCTAATGCTTATAATGGGTAGTTTAAATGGAAAATATGTAACTTACAAAACTCGTTTTCAATTGTATTGTAGCAAGTTTGAAGTGTATGCATGTAGCATTGAATAAAATTATATTTTAAAAACTGTATTAATGTCAATTTGGTATGGAATATGTGTATTTCAATTCAAAGGAAAGGATGTATTTTTACTAGCATTTTCTGTTAAGTTTATTTGTAGTTCCTAAAAACATTTGAGGTTTCAATAAAATGTTAGAAAAGTAGTTGCTAGTTTTACATATCTAGAGGAATAATTAAGGGTTTAAAAAGAAATAGCTGAGTTCCTTGAAATAAAATTTCTTACATTAAAAATTTTAGTGCATGCCAATCGAAAAAACCTTTAGAATAAAAAAAATAAATTAAAAGTCAAGTCACCCAAGGTAAATAATTATTTAAAACTGTAGAGGAAAATTATTAAGTGAGGTTAGTTGAATTAAATTATCGTCGCACTAGGGCTACATAAGGGCTATACAAAGAGGTTAGAATTGTTGACACTACAACTATTATTTATGATGGCTCATGTATTAATAATTTGAATTTGTGAAGAATACTAACCAAACTATAATGATTACTAGTGTGACATTAACCTAGCCAACTTAAACAATATGCCAATTTATTCAGTATCAGACTCTTAGCAACCCTGATGTCATGCCATCGTGTGGTTTGGTAAAAACGAGGAAATTCTTGTTTCTGCGGAAAAGTAGTACATCTAAAATAATTCAAATTAACTTTTTAATTGACTTTGTAATTTATTTATTATTCAAATTTTAAAATATCACTACTTTATGATAAAATCTAAAACATATAAAAGTAGTATATAATTTTATTTCTATACAATGTATCACAGCTATTACGATAATTTAGATTTATTTTCAGAAGAAGATTCCTTCTTTCTCCATTGTTCATAAACAAAACGTATGAGAGCTTGTTCTTTGCGCCAAACAATCCAAAGAAACCAGACAAAACAGCCAGCTCCAAAAAGCAAATGCCATATCCAGACATACACACTATAGCAACAGATGTATACCTAAAGAAAATAAACTTATGAGAATAGATAAAGATGAAATAAGATAGAAAAAAGTGAAAAACTAAAAGTCAAAAATCTGAAATGAGAAAGACATAAGTATTTGGTTCATACTGCCCTATTTTAATAAACAGTCGATAAAATTATTTTTCCTTTTTAAAAACCATCAATGGGAAATAGTCCCAAACTGTGCTTCCAAAAAAGTAACTAAAAAGCAACTAAAGGCAACAAAAAGCAACTAAAGGCATTCAAATTTTAAGGCTTTCTTTAATAAGTACAGTAACACATAGGTCAAATTGTGGCAATTTAATGAATATTGTAACAAATCACCTTGCTGAAATTTATCAAATTTCTAACCACAATCAAAACTACTGTACATTATAAGTAAAAAATTAGTTATGTAGAAAGTTAGTATTAGGTAGTAGTAAGTAATAAGTAAAATTAAGTAGTAGTATTCAAGCCAAAAATTTCCCAATGTCTATAAATGTATTAATCAACAGACAGACGGTTTCAGACGACAATGGGTACTGCCAAGGGAAGATATAGTACAGTAACCACAACAATGAATTGGACCATTTTAGCTCTGAAATAATCAGTCTTTTAGTATATTTTCTCATAGGTGAGAGTTAATGTGTGCTTACAGCAATTGTTCAAGTCATTAGTCTAGATACTGCAGTTTACCTGTCCACAGCAGGGTAATGCAAGTGATGTTTTAAGGTTGAAGCAGCAAACGAAAGACAGTGGATGAGTTTGCTTCAAATTTCTTGTCATGGACATGTCTAGGCATTAAAGACTCAATAGATGTGCCAATTCTAGAAAATTGCTGTTTTTCTGTCTGTTACAGTAACTGGGATTTAACAAGTTAATATTTGCTTTTTCAATTTTAAACTTTCCAAGGAAATACTGCTTGTGATTCGAATTTGATGAGGAAGTAGGAACCGTAGACATTAACAGAAAATATAAATCTGTGTTACTGATGAGTAATAAATGTTTGGGTTAAATGTCAAACATTTTTAAAATGTAAGTACAAATTATCCTGTGATCAAACAAGTATATAATTTCAAAACATAAACTAATTACCTCAGATATTGCAGTTAAACAAAGTATCACAGTTAAATTCATCACAACAGTCAAATGAGGGACAATGGTCATCCACCAATATTTCTGCACTTGAAAATATTTTTGAATAAAATGAACACTAAAAAAAAACGATAATTTTATTTGAAAGCGTGTTAAGGATAAAGTTATATTTTATACAATTAATTTTCTTGTGCAAAAAAAAATATTTAAAAATACATAAAAGCAATAGGCTTACCTGTGAACAATTCTACATCCCATATTTAAACAATTAGCTATTATGAACCCGGCACTTCCAAATATTGAAACCAGGAAATAGGCTGCAGAAAGAAAAAAAGCTGACAGCCAAACCAAGTGTTTATTGTATCTAGAAAACAAAAGTATTTTTGAAAGCATAATTTAAAGAAACATACAATTAGACAGTTAATAAACCAACTAGTTTAACATTCAACAAGTTTAGCAAGTGGGTTGGTAGTTTCATTTGTAAAAGTATAAATAGTAAAATGAAATCTAGGAACCAATTACAGAAAGAACAGCAAATGAAATTGCTTTTAATGTACTTTTTTGCAAATATGATTATACAAATATAATAAAAAGTCTTTGCAACAAGTTAAAATTCCAAAATAATTAACAATTAATAATCCAAATGAGTAAAATAACATATAGCTATTTAGAGATATTCAGTGCTACACCAGAAAGGGACAATCAAGATGGCATTGAGCTAAGACGTTAAAAATCTGCAAATTTTGACCATGAAATTAACAAGGGCTTATAATTCATGGGTAACCAGGAGTTACCATTTAAAGTTTTTGTATCCTGTTTCTTTTTCTTATAATGTTGAAGCCATCTAATTCAGTGAAAAATTGACAAATATATAACTGAGTTTCCTGACTGCAACTACGATCCAGTGTGACTTTGCAACCTTTCGTTTTACATATATAACATGCATCATAAGCTAGGGGTGAGAAACATGAAGACTTTAAATTACAACTCAATAATAGATTTTGATATGATAGTTTTGGCTGTCCACTATGCATGTTTGATTTTTTTTAACTTGATGGTGGAGTTGAATATAGAAACTTGTAATCTAAGTTTGAAGTCCGTACCTGTTTTCATTTCTCAGCAATACTTCCCCAAAACCAAAAAAGTTCTATGGCAGCTACCTTTTGTACACATGCGATTTTATCGAAAACCTTATAATGACCAACTAAATCCTAAGTCGATCAGATACTAAGAACTTGCATACCAAATTTGAAGACTATAGCTCTTTTAGTTTGAGCTGTAGAATGGTTTCAAAAACAACTTTTTCAGAATCGGCATCCTCCAAAACGTGAAGAAGACACAAAATCTCCATTTCGGATTTTTGACCTCACCACCTTATGTTGTATCGCATATTAGATAACTGAAAGTAGTAGCATTTCAATGGAAACAAGTGTAATGAATAACTATATCATATTAATATGTAAAATGTTATTTTTTGAATTATACTTAGCGATTCATTTAACAACATAAAGAGTAAACTATTTTTAAATTCCATTAGTTAAAACACTATAATTGAAAATCATGCTACTCTGAAAATTTTTACCTGTCTATTTCAGTGTGGTTCACAACAGCAAATTTAAAGCCTTCAGTTACTCCATTTATAGCAAGAAGTAAAACATATACACAGTGCCAACGCATTAATGTTAAACCTGAATAAAAGTATAATCAATCAAAATAAAATATAAAATAATAATGTTCTTATATCTATAAACATTCATTTAAATTTAAGCAAATAAATGATACTTTTAAATATATGTAATTTTTTATATTAGTTTATATTTAAAATATTAATAGTGTATATAAAATATAATAAGCACTTCAATATAGATATATTAAGGAGGGTGATATACATGTAAAAATTGATTTTTTTTATTTCATAAATAGTTAAAATAACATCTCAAAAATATGTCTGCAAATTTTTAGAATGAAATTCGAATTATTTATTGATTAAAAACTCATTTAAATGCTACACCTGAACTCGGAGCTTCAGGGCTTTGTCTAACTTTAAGCACGTTTATCTCAAAACTACTTTTTTAAATTGGCGGGCAAGATAACTCAAGTTCTCAATCGATCCTTATAAAATTTGGTATACGTCTTCTCTATAGTATTATCTTCTAGTTGAACCTCAAAAATGCCAAAAAAAATTTAAAATTAGTTTTTTTACCCAAAAACCTTTGAAAAAAGGGTAAAAAAATTGAACTTTTTTATTCTGAGTCTTGTTGATTTACTATTTTTTAAAACTTTTTTCATTTTTTATTGGTTTAACTAGAAGATGTAAGTTTTATGAACATTTTCAAAAAAAAAAAATTGATTTCAGATCAATTTTGGAGTAGCTAGAATGCCCGCCGATTGATACTTTTATCCACGAGGGTCTCAGAAGATTAGTTACTACGGTGGCCATTTTGAAAAAACTAAAACAAAAAAATCTAATTGTTGTATTTTAATGTATAATGTGTAAACAGACTGAATTTGAAAACGATTAATGTATTTCTTCCCTTTTAATAAAGTCTCTGAAAAACGATCAAAATTCAGGTGGTCACATGTATCCCCCTTAATTTGTACAGATAAACCGGGTCCTTTTGATATCATTCCAATCAACTATCTATTTATTATGTTAAAAGACTTTGGTCACTTAGATCGCTCATATTCCTTAGTTGCATAAAATTCTTCTCTAATAACATAGTTTTATGTGGTACTGGTCATCTGGTTTTATGGGGGAAAGTTATATCTCAGGTTTTTAATTTCCACATAAATGATTAAATAGTTCTACATCAAGTGTTGTCTACACGATCAGAACTAGGTTTTAAACAAGTAGGTTTGTAACAGAATCTGTCACTTAACTCGCTTCCACATATTTTTGTTTAACAGGAAAAAACGTGCCAAACACAACATTAATTCTATATTTAACATTTACAAGCTAAATTTGGCTAGTTTCATTTATTTTATTTCGAAAATTCAATAATTATTACTTATCGTTTGCAAAAATCAATTTATATTTTAAAGAATAAATATGTCATATTCCTCGCTTTTAAATAGAATGAAAACATTTCATATCAACAAACAAGAATATCCGTAGTGAAATATATTTGACGTCATTTCAAACTGATCGATGTCGCAAAAATAAATTTTTTTTAATTTATTGTCTAAAAGAATTAAAGTTTCTCGAGCGATTGTTGCGAATGGCAAATGTGATTTAATTCTAATAAAAACAGGGCATTTAGCTATTTGTAATTCAAAGTTTTAAACGCCAAAATTAACTATTTTCATTAATCTTCTTTCTCAGATTTAATAATTAGACTTTATCGTTTGCTAAATTTGTTTAAAGTTCGAAGAATAATTATGTAATCTTTTTAATAAATATTTTTGTCGCCACAATTTCCCATTTACATTTCTTTCGAAAATTCACTTATTTATAGTTTGTTAAATTAATTTACAGTTCAAAAAATATATAATTTGTACAATTGATGCTTTTAAAAATAAAAGTGAAACTTAGCATATTTTTTTTATGCCAAGTTAGAATTCTCTATGCATCTTTCTTCATACATATATATAGAACCATTAAAGAACTCTATTGTGATAATAAACAAATCCAAACCGAATTATATCACATAAATAATATTTTTTCAAGTGTGTTTATTTTTATTTTAACAAAGTTTCTCGTACGTTTAACGAAATGGCAACAGTGAAAATATTGAATAAAAATGGAATTTGCATGTTATTTCAATGTAGATTAAATTTTTAGTTATTTAAATTTTAAATAAGCTTCTAGTTTAAATTTTTTAATGAAATTTGGAATGTAGCCTAATCTGATTTTTTGCTTTAAAATGACGTATCCCACTTGTCTGTGGGACTTGTGGTTCTTTCTGTGAAAGTGGGTGTTAGACGGACAGACAGACGGACTGAACGATTATAAAAACCTTCCACTTTTTACGTTATAAACGTAGTGTGGAAGCTAAAACATAATTGATTTAAAAATAATGGAGCACATCAATTTTTAGCTGGTGTATGCCCTTTTTTCCAAAATTATTTCTTTAGTTTACAGTCCTTAAAGTATAGCTTTTTATGGCATCATATTTTCACAAGGTCTTTTCAAATTTGAAGAATTGATTTGCAAATACAGTATAAAAAATGACCCACATGAACTTTTCTGGCTAGAAGGAAGTTCCCTCCGTCCCTCAGTTTTCTGACTCCGAACCTTCAAATAGATCTTAAAGGATAAAAAGAGCAATAACATTCCAGCTGTTCTTTGAGCCGATGCGCTCCAAGCCATTGCTACAAGATACCCCATGGAAACTGGCTTCATATATATACTGTCGGTTCATTACAAGAAGATACTTCATCTGGAATAGTATTCTATTGCAGAAACCTTTTTGAAGGTTCCTGTGCAGTGGGATGGGGTGCTACCAACTACGAGGAAGAGATCGAGGCAGTTAGTCGGGCTTTGTCTTGTTTATTGGACTCGACCACTACATATAAGCATGCAGTTTTTCTTGTAGATTTACAGGCAGCAATAAATTCCCTCTGCTCCGTAAATAATACGGACTCAAGTAGAGATGAGCAGGCAAAATTGAAAGCAAACCTTCTAATTAAGTATGGTTAGACAATTATTTTTCAATGGATACCCAGCCATTGTGATGTTCCTGGTAACAAAAAGGCAGACTCACTGGCTAAACAAGGCTGCCGCCTCGAACATCCTTCTACCAACGTGACCTGCAGCCAGGTTGTTTCCAAAATTATACATTTAACGAGAAGTCATATTCATCAAACCCATGAAAATATTGCTAAGAGAAAGCCTGATTAAAAATCCGATCCCAATGAACCTGCACCGAAGGATCTTTTCTGCAAATTTTAGAACTTTAACAGGACATGACTACTTAAACGGACATCTTCTGCAGAATCAGCATCAAAGATAGCAATATCTGTCCCTTGTTTTTGAGTGGAGAAAACATGATTTTTATCCATTTGACGACTTGTGCTTTCTTAGCCAACACAGTTTTTAATTTTTTACCCCTCAGCATCTTTTCGTTATTGGGTTGTACGAAAGGAAACAGTCTTTCTGACTGACTCCTCGACGTAATTTTTTTTAAAAATTACAGGTTCATAATAATGTGATTTCTCACATGACACTAAAACCAAATATAAACATATAAGAGGGAATGGGAGTGAGTCTACAAATTGAAGTCTCTTTGTGTTAATCCAATTGTAAACCTAATTTTCTAAGCCAAATTATTCTGACTGTATTGAATATATTTTGCAAACTGATTTTTTTTATATGACAAAACTGTAGCTGGCTTACAGGCACTATAATACAACCTTCTGAAATTGGTTCCAATATTTATAAATAATTTTACAACAAGGTGTTCAAACCAATTTTAAAAAGTGGATTTAAAGAGCCCTATAAACAAGCTACAGTTATCACATAAAAACCTCTAGTAAAAATATTCAATACAGCCAGAGTAATTTGGCTTAGAAAATTATTTTTTTTCCATTGGATTAACACAGAGAGACTTCAGTTTAGAGCATGCACCCATTTCCCCCCTAACAATATTGATATAACTCCTTACCTAGACCAACACTCAGTTTTGAGCCTCCATACAAATGCAGTAGAAGTTGAGAGTATGAGTAACCAAATGCAAGGATAGTCAGTCCTAGCAAAATCATAAGCTTTAAAATATTTCCCAAAATTGTGAGGCAAAGCGACACATTTTCCTATTAAAAACAAATGTTCTTAAATATAGTACATGATATGAACTAAATAGTGGGTAAAAAATAAACTGATTACATTTGAAGTTTAAATCGAGAATTTTTTTTAAAATATAAAACAAAAAAAAGAAGGTATGTATAACAATCTTTGCATTATCAATAAGAGTTTAAAAACCAATGTATAAAACACAAATAAAAAGTTAAAATATCGAAAAACGCATACAGTCGTTCTGGGGGAAAAAATCAGAAAATGTCCTGTTAATTTTTCCTGTTTGGCAACATTGATTTTTAATTCTCTTTGTTTCCATAATAGCACATAAGCATTTCTGTTTCTTTCATTCATTGTTTTTATGCACTGAAGACAGGATTTTGTTTAACTCCCGAAACGGGTGTATTTTTCTTTCCATCTTTTAACTCTTCATTTGAGTTTCATCCATAGGTGTTTTTTTTAAACTCAGAAGTAAAAGGTATTTTATTATTTAAATTACATATTTACTTCATTCTTCTACATATAAGGAAAAATATAAATATCAAGAGGTTCTAATCGACAGTCTGAAGCCTTTTAGGTACCATCAAATAGGGTAACTTTGACCCTGAATGGGTAACTTTTGCCCAAACTTAAAACCCTACTACTTTCAGTAGAACAGACTTTTGTATTGAATATTTTTTTACTTATCAAGGGATAGTTGCAGCTAATTGAAAAAGCAAGGAAATATTTAAAGATTTTGTTTAATGAGATGTTAAAAGCTTGAAAAGATTGAGCCAAAGTTACCCTTTTTGACATTACTTGAAAAAGTACAGTGCAGAAGAAAAACAGAATATACTTGTGGATTTGAAGTTTTATCTCTGGATAGCAGTTGTGTAAAAAGTAGATAGGCACTGTCTTCCACAGGTAGAAAAATAAACCGGGCAGCCAAAGAGCCCAGATTATTAACCACATCATACAGACCTGTATTTTTAAATAGAAAACAGTTTCAATTAATACATGCATAGACAAAGAACATAAATATCATGTTTTATAATAATACTAGCTTTATAAACCCGACGTTGCACGGGTGTACCCTTACCCTACTAACGGTAATTATTTTTTTATGTTAACTTTTATTTTATACCAATTGATCCCCTCTCCACTGGTCAGCACTCCATCAGTATATTATCATTTCCTCCCATTCTAATATCAGCGTTATTATTATTCTTTTTTAAAGTCCGATTGTATCCAGGCCCTTCAAGGAGTTAGAGGGTTTTCCAAATTCGTGTTAAAATTGCCAGAATAGCTATGATATAATGGCACGTTTCTATTTGCAAAATTACACCCGAACATGCCCAAAATGTGGTAAACATTCCACACCATATTCGACCCCTCGACAGGGCTGGGTAGTTCAGACGGTAACGGCGTTCGAGTTGCATGCGATAGGTCCCAGATTGGGGTCCGGGCATCGTCAAAATAATTGTCGACCTATAAACGGCCCATGCAACCAAAAATGTCCCGTGTACCAAATAATACCCCAGTGGTTTGAGTGCACGTTAAATATTTTTCAAAATCCTGTACAATGTCGCCCTTAAAAGTTGCATTTGGTGCCTACTACGGTGTCGGCTCTTCACTTGACTGTGGTTCTAAATTAAGACGCTCGTGGCCAATAGCCCTCGTGTATAGCTCTAGTGTGACGATAATTCAAACTAACCCTAGCCCATACAACTGGGTGCGAATAGCTAACCTACATTAAATTTCAACTTCGCCAAAAGCCGCCAATGCCAAAATTCAATCGGTCATTATAGCATAGCTGTACCAAATTGCCAGTTTCATAAACATAAAGTACATTCATACGCTATACGTAGAGACAATTGACACTTCTCACAAATATTCATCATATCTAGAATAGGTATTGCTTTTACTGGCATGTGACATTGTAAAAATATCTTCATTTCTTACTATTTGTAAACATCAGTTAAAATAAATTCGGTAAAAAAATCAAACAATTTAATTTAATAAATAAAATAAAAGAATGATATTCAAATAACAATCCTACAAATTAAACTCATGTGTTCTTACGTGTTTATACTTAATTTTCGTTCACGTTGAAAGCGCAGGAATTTCTTTTAAACTGAAATAAAAAAGTTTAAATTCTAATCTTACAATGCTATTCCTATGGAGAAATTGGCTCACGTTTTGCACTCGTACACCCGTTTGAGTTCGAATTTCGAAAAATCGCTTCTTAAATGACGTTTACGATATAAAAAGGATATTCTCCTAAAATTTGGTAGCTGTACCTCCAGTAGTTTTTGCTGGGCGTTGATACACGAGTGAGTCATTCAGGACTTTGCTTTTTATGTATATAGAAAATAAGTGTAAATTTGTTCACATTACATAATATAATTAAGAACACAAAAAAAACATGATCTCTAAATCAAAATATTAAATATTTATCTTATGCCATTAATGGAAACTGTGTATTTTATCTAGAAAACATTTTTGTCGATACATAAAAGTATAGAAAGTGCCCAGGAGGTTTATGTTCAAACATTTAACATTCTCCCCCACAAAGTTTTATAATAAATTAGTACTAACCATTTAATATTAATTGGATTATATATTTTTTTAATTTTAAAACTAATACATCTTTATTTATCTATATTAACACCATTTAATATTATTATAAAAAACTAATTAAATTTCAATGCTCTTAATTAAAAAAAGAATTCAGGCATATGGATAAAAAAAACACAAACTAAATCCAGTACCAACCTTGCTCTGCAAATGTAAGAATGCTGAAAAATGTCATCAAATAACGTTCCCCTAAAAATAACTTCACATCAATAAAAAGTAGTTTAAATTGAGCTTGTAAGAAAAAAACTGAATAGTAATTTATTTAATTTTAAAAAAAGTTAAGAGCCATTAGTATTATTATGGAAAGCAGTTGAAATGGGATTTAATGCTACAAATAAATTTAAACAGGAATTATTTTTTAAATAATCACCATTTGTAAAAATTTATTTATGAGGAGCAAACAGGGCAAGTTATTTAATTTGAAACCAATATAGCACGTAGTTTCACAAGAAATTTAAAACAATTTCATGACAAGAAAAATTACTAACCTTCAGTAAGTAGTTGTTTTAATAATGTTTGTTTGAAAAAACTCCATATTAAATACAGATCCCCAATTGCAACAAACTGAAACAAAGAGTTCAATACATGAAAAGTGCTAAACTATTTTTTCTTTTTAAAACTATGTTTCGAATATTAATTCTAAAAAGTTCAACTGCAATACTCTTTAAACTCACATTGAAATGATGAAAATACTTTTGTTACAGCTATATCTAATAATGCTTTCATATAAATCTAAAGATGATGTAACAATTCAATGGTATTGAACTCACAAACTAATAAATTTTTTTTACAAAAAAGAAAAAAATACTATCTTCTAAATATGGAAAGAAGTTAAATTTTCTAAAACAATCATTTTTGAAATACAATAACTAACCAAATTTTTTTTCACTTATTACATTTTTAAGTTGTAATCATGAATGATGAACAAATAGGCCATTTATACTACCAATTAGATATGGGACAAGTAAAATTTTAACTTTGTTAAATTAATGACACTAAATATAAAGTTATGAGAATAAAATAAATGCATGTAATTTATATGAGTTTGAATTCACTTCATTTAGCCATTGAGCCCAGGGAGGACAATGTGATCAAGGCGGTTGTCAATATTTTTTTAAATTTATAAATTTTAGTAAAATTACATTAAAATGAGTATCATCTTATAAAAGGATAGACAAGTTCAGTAAATAGATGTTGTTAAACATTTTAAATTATTATTTTTTTCGATATACCACATTTTTAATGGTTTTTTTATGGGTTCAAATAACAAATGTTGTGAAATTATTAACTAGATTGCACATATGCAGAAAATCCATTAGTATTTAAAATGTATAACAATGAACACAATGATATTAAATAACTAAAGAGGCTATAAATACTTACATACTTGGAAAATTTTGGAAATACATCTCGTAATGACGTTATCAGAAGAGGTGCTGTCTTTTGCTCCTTGGAATTCAAATAATATTCAAAATATGCATAAAATGACAAGGTGTATACGATAGAGCTGAAAATCTAAAAAAAAAGGCAAAACAGTTATTACGAGATAAATGTGAATAAAATGTATTTTTGTTAAGTTTAAGTGTCGTTTGTGCTAAAAATATTATATAAATATTTATGGATTGTTTAATTGTGGATAAACTTCAGCGCTAAAGAATTATTTCAAAATGAATGTCATTAAAAAAAATAAGAACCTTACAAGGATTATTATTAAATACTTTGGTCAAACATTTATTTATGAACTGCAATATAAACTTATTTTAATAAAACATATTTTAACATAATCTTAAAAATACACAATAAAGAAATTATTAGAAGTAAAAAATTGAATAGAAAAGTTGATTTGTATTGGTAAATAAAATATTACCTGGCTAAAGCAAAAACAGTAAATAGCTTGATTTGGCCATATACTAAGACATATAACCATACTAATACTCCTTACTGTTAACATCAAGCCTTCAAGAACTACCTAAAAATAGTTAAAATATTAAACAATTAAATATAATTCCACATTTAATGGTCATATCAAAGATTAATAACAAGTATACAAACTTTTAGATGTTTATTAAAATATAATAAGTGTTTAATAAACTTATTTTTGGTTTTAAGAAACAAAAAAACTAACTTTTATTTATTATAATATTGTACATAAACTTAACTTTCCAATATAAGGAAGGTATAGTAACATGAAAGTTTTACAACCATTCAAAATAACACTCTTTGAATTTATAAAAAATTTGTTTTCTTAGTGGGGTTTGAATAATTTTTTTTATATATTTCTGATTATATTAATATGTGATTTTAAATATGGCTTTGCTTTCTTATAAAAATAAAGTTTTAACAGCCATTCACAGGAACAAACTTTGACTTTGTAAAAGTCTTGCTGTTGTAACCGGGTTTGACCAAACTTATTTTTCTCACCTTCAATTTTACAAAATGAGAGCTCTGACTGAAAACGTAAACAGGTTCAGCAAGGCTTTCTATGAGCACAGACAACACAACAGCATTCACACCAGAAGAGTAGTTGAGGACTATATTGGCATCTGGAGCTTGCAGGACATACAGCCACACATATCGCAGAGATATAGAGCAAACAATGCATACTGGAATGCTTAGAAGAAAGGAAAGAAGTTTGCAATAAGTCCACATCAACTTTTGTTAGCAGACTTTTATTATTTTTTTTCTTCAAAATCCAAATCAGGACATTTGGAGAATTGAATCGATACTTTTGTATTTTATAACAGTCCCTTAGCATATGTTTGAAAAGACAAAAGTAACTTAAAGATTTCACTAAAACATTGCGCAATAGAGTGATAACTGTCTTTTTTTAAAACTTATCTTTTAGGAAAAATCCCAACTTCCTACTAGTTTTTCTTTTACTGTGGGAAAAATCCTTCTAAAGCTCAGGAGGGTTAAAATAAATGAGATGGTTGGCTAAAAAAAAATTATGCAGACGTAATACCACAAACAAAATGCTGTGCATGCAATCAACGATACGAGTGTGGTATGAATGGCAAATTGAAACAAAATAAACCAAACCTTTTTTCACTGCAAAAGATACTAAAAATTGTAACATCAGTGATACAAAGGAGTTTAAGATGATAATTTGAACTAAATTAAGGATTTAGGCAAACTCTTATGCAGTCCCAAATGAATCTGTATTGGGACAAACAGAGTCATTAGCTTGCATTATAGAAGATAAAATAAATGCAAGCTCACTCTACTGTTTGCTGTACAATCGGTTGTGAGTGATTGGAATTGTTCCATCACACATTCAAAAATGAAAGCAATTTCTATTTGTTTGTTTTTTCTAAATTAAGGGCAATAAATTTCGATAACTTTTAATTTACTTACATCATCCACAAAAGATTAAATTTCTTTTCTAGATTCTTTTTATCGAATGTAGACAAGCAAGAACGTCGAAATGCTTCTCGACTAAAACAATGGCAAGTAGAATATAGCAATAGTAACCTAGAAAAAGAAATACAATACAGTATGCCCCCTTTTAACAGTTTTAATCAAAACTCCACTTCAACTCGTTGACTTTTTCTATTCTTAAACTATTAAAAATAGCTAAAAACTACTTGTTCGTTATTGATACTCCATCAGTGTTAAACTGATAAAAAAAATGGTGAACCCACGGGACAAGTTACTAAACTTCTATACTTCAACAAAAAATATTATTGAATTGTTTTTTTTATATATATGTAACTTGTAATGCGTAATTCATTGAATAAAATTATACATTATTTTAATTGTATGTTTATTTATAAAGAAAACATCAATGTACGGATTTGCAATCAAATATACATCCAAATTTAAAAATATTTAATTTTTCCAGTACCATCAATCCCATTTAGGTCAGTAAAAACGAGGGTGTCTACGGTACATTGAACCTGGAGGGAAAACTATCTAAAAAAACAAAATAATTTAAACCCTTTCATTTAAATTTTTACTTTGACTGAAATGTTATCAAGATTTCCATAAACAGTTTTAACCAAATTAAGAAAGTTGTTAAGATTATTATTAATTAATAAAAGCAATTTATAACAAGAACTAAAATTTTTTTAGAATGTTTTTCTTTCTACATATATCTTTATATTTAGTTTTCACATACATAAATTTTTAATTTATTTTACTTATTAATAGCTTTAAACACAAAAATTAAAGAAACTAAAATAAAAATGAAACTAATATTTGACCGACTTATGTAAAATTTAGCAAAAAAAAAAAATTAGGGCAAAAATATTTTGAAATAAATAATGACCAGAAATAAATACCTTTTTAAAGGTTAAGTACCAAAACTCAAATGATTTTTAATTTTCTTAAATTTAAATGATTTCATAATTTAGGATGTTTTTAAGGTAACGCATAACTTAACAGAAAGATATATACCTAACATTAATGACACCAAGAGCCTCTCTTGTAATGAAACGGAATATAATAGCATTGGACAAGGACGATAAGATGCGAACTAACACCTGTAAAAATAATTAAGCAATTTCACTTATTAGTTAACATAGGGTGAGGAAGTATTCTGCCACAAAGCCATTCGTGGAATTTTTTACTTGAGATTACCTCTAAAAATAAATACAAAATAGGATGTCAAAAAAACCTAATTATGTAGAAATTAAACTTCACATTTCAACAATAATATAAGTGAAATTGGAAGTAATCCCAGTTATATGGACAGTGACTTTTCAAGCTTGGCGACATCCCAAAAATCGTGGTTTTCAAATGCTGTTGTTGCTTGTTATCAGAGTTAGGAAAGAGAATAGAGAGGTCCATGTATATGCGCAGTAGCGCACAAATGAAGCAGGATAGAGCGGTGCATCTTGGGATACCTCAGTGCCAGTTCCTAACTCTATGCTTGTTATATATCTAGTAAGCCTAAACTGGTCGTGATCATCGTTTGGATGCGTGTAATAGTAGTTTAGCATCACTGATTAAATCAGAGACAGTGATGATAAATATATTTTTTTCAGCAAATATGTACATTAAATTTTAATGTACATGTTTGCCAAAAAAATATATATTGATCGCTCTTTGTAAAGCTGTCAACATTCGCACTTTCTCGCCGTCCATGGACTAGGGTTTTACCGCGAATTGATTGTCTTTTGACAAACAAACATAGTAACTCTCGATAAATATAGTCAGAAACAAAAGATTTTAGACTATGTTCTATGATGCCAAATTGTCAATCATAGGTCACATTTGAGCCCAGTGGGTTGTCCTGGCATAAGTTTTATTAATTTGGCCATAAAGACCAATGACTCAAATGAAAAGGATCTCGTGTATAAAAGAAAACAGTTTAATAATTCAAATTTCAAAGAGGTATTATTAAAAAAGAAATCTTTTAGATATTTACTTGAAGAATGATGTTGTACGAGGCCGATAAAATCGCAACACTAACAACCGATTTTTCCAGCATTGCTAATTTGTTTTTTAAGTGTCAAGTATTTATTTAAACATAACGATAGTATAGTTATATAGAAGAAAATTCTAAAGAAATACAATACATTTCACTATTTTATAAATATATAGTATAACATTAACATAAAAAAATCTTATATTATATAGAAACACGTCTAGTTTTTGTTTTGACAACAAAAAAAAAGTCAACAATCTTTTTCACTTCAGTTCAGAGGGCCTTCTTGCAGATTGCCACCGGACCTATTGCGCACAACTAGTGGGCCTAAATTTCGACTTCGTTATGGAATGTTCTGACTACGCCACAAATGAAACAAATGCTACAAAATTTGGCAACTTGGCAGAGTCAGCTCCCATGCTATTGCATCGCTTGGCGCCCTTGGCAGTCGCCAAATTTTGTTGCTTTTGTTGCCTTTGTGGCGTTTGATGTCGTAGTGAGGACATAGCCTTTCGTAGCTATTGTGGATTGTTGTGGGCAAGTAATGTTTCTTTTTTTATGGCCTTTCAAGTTATACTTCTTGAAAGTTTTAGTTGAATTTAATCTAATTATATGTATTAATGTCTTTATTAAGCACAGCGTGTGTTAACGATCCTCGCAGCCTAGTTGATTTTGCTATAGAAAGTAGAAACTCTTATATTTTGTGCTTAATTAAGTTTTGTAATCTTTTATTTATATCAAATTATAAGAAATTAAATAGAAAATTATTTTTTTTATAAGGCGGCATAATTTTGATTTGAAACAAGTAAGAATGCGTTTGCGAAAGAGATTAAAAATGTAAACAAACATTCGTTAATATTGGGCCCGTCCGTGGCCGAGTGGTTAAGGCATCAGCCTAGAGGTTCAACCTTCTCAGGAGTGCGGGGGCTCGAATCCCACTTACTGCCAGTCATCCTATAAATCGGATCTGTGCTGGAAATAGTAGAAAATCCTCATCACGGATGGGCCCGAGTACACAGGGACAGACGTGCTCGTTAAATCTGTGGAGTCCAAAGTCCCGACGGCGTTAGCGTACGATGTCGCTCGAAGTTCCGTTGGGTGCCCGCTCAGGTGTCGACCTCGTCACTTGACCAGGGTTCTAAAATACGAGGCGTTATTGGCTGTGTTAAAGCTCCTAAAGGAGGCTAGAAATAGGCAGCCGGAAGCGATTACCTTACCCTTACCCTCGTTAATATTGTATATTATGTAACTACTAACCGATGAAAATAATACCGTATGATTAGATGAAATGTGAATAATCCCTATGATTGAAAATTATTCAATAATTATGTGTACTCTAACTGAAAGTGAATGGTCGAAAGTATGCAAATAATGTTTGTGATGAAGCACTGTTTTAAATCTTATATATAGGTTAAAGAGTGATTTGCAGTTTTGCGAAGCTCTGCTCATTGAAAAGCAAAACTAAACTGAAACTTTTGATGTGCATTTTACACTGTACATAACTTAGTGTGGAAGAAGTGAATACTGTCTGTCTGCACTTAATTTGTATCTGATATGTTTACAAACAGTTTTTGTCATACTAAAACAATAATGAACCCGTTTTATAAGTATATTTTCTTGTGTAAGAACTTGACTATAAAAGATTGTTAAGAAAATTAAAATTGTTTTCATACAAATAAATAATAATTCAAACTGCAAATTTTTTTTAAAAAAAGACGAGCTATTTCACCTTTTATTAATTGTAAGTTACCATTTACTGTTACTTCACATACCTGCCCACAGGAATTGAGTTTTGCAGTATCAGTAAAGTTTTCTTGAACATTGTAGCCAGTGTTTATCTAGACCAGGGGTTGCCAACCGAGGGTATGCGGGAAAATTTCAGGTGATTCGCGTGAGTGATGTGAGCTACATTATGCTTTTAATAGCTTCTGTACGCATGGGCAGTGAGCTTGCAAACATATTACTCATTATTTTAAACATAAACATTATTTTAAAGAGAAATCTTTATTTAACCTAGTACCCTCTGATCTTCGGGCAAGCTCTGCTATTTTTGATGTCATTTGTTACGAGTTACTTGTCTGAGAGTGGATTTTCTGAACATAAAAAATAATCATAGAAGCAGAATAAGTGTTGAAGAGGATTTAATAGTGAAGATAACACTAAAGACTATAAAAGTACATTTTGCAATGCCGATTAATTATTTGCTGAGTTTGTACTATTTTTTTATTTGCTGAGTTTGTACTATTTTTTTATTTGTATGTTTTTAGACCTATAGGTAATAAATAAAACTGTAAATCAATACCATTTTAATCTTTTTATTTCTTTTATATTATAAGCATGTTATAAATAAACAAATACTTAACCATTTAATATGAAGTTTTCTCAGGAATTTCATTCAAAAATCCTTTGAACACTTTAAGAAGAGAAAACATAATACATTTATTAAAATATTTATAGGCCTAGTGGTACGCCAAAATTTTTCAAAAAGTCAAGTGGTACGCAAGTGCAAAAAGGTTGGAAACCCCTGATCTAGACCAGCGGTTCCCAACCTGGGGGTGATCGCCCCCAAGTGGGTGATTTCTGTTATCAAGGGGGCAAAAAATACTTGATGGGGGATGAGTATTCAAAGGGGGAAAGTTAAAATAGTGCTGTACCTTTGTACAGTTAAACCATTCTCCAACTATAACCAAAACCAGTCAATTTTTACTTTAAACTCTCCTAAATTTTCTAGAAACCAGTACAAATATCTTAGTTTATTTCACTTTTGTTCTTTAAAAATGTTTTATGTTTTTTTCTATTTTATTTAAAAGTGACCAGATAAAGCTTCTTGGGTTGTTTTTATAAACGGTAGTAAGTGTTATAAAACTGTTTTATAGTTACACTTTAACTGAAATTATGATTAGACATAACATGAAAATTAAAAGGGGTCGATGGATGTTAATCAACCTAAAATACGAGGTGATGGTCCAGAAAAGGTTGGGAACCACTGATCTAGACAATGTATCTAAATTTTGATTATAAAATTTGACTTATTAGTATAATTTTCTCTCCTTAGGCTCTTGACCACAGATTTAAATATTATAACTCTTGAACTGTAGCTGTGTTTTCGTAAAGGTATGTATAACCACTAAGATTTGAAATAAACAGACTTCTTTTTATCGCATTTTAGTTCTGTAAATGTTTAATTTCCATAAAAAATGAATTTATATAATGCTCTTTTAAACTTTTCTCAAACTTTTTTTTTATTTACAGAAAAATAAGTAATTTTTTTTAAATGTGTTTTTTTTTATTATGATTTCATTTAATTATCAATAATTTGCAAGTTAATTTGGTTTATTTAGATACTTGTTCTTTAAATTAATATCTGACTTTATTAGTTAACATATTTTATTACCTTATCTTTATTAAAAAGTTAAAGTGTATTTAAAATCTGGTTATAAAATTTTACTTATTACCATTTTCTTTCCTTAGGCTTTCCTCCATTTTATTGACTAGGCATTTAAATCTCATGACTCTTGAACTGTAGCTGTATTTCGTAAAGGTATGTATAATCACTAAGATTTGCTTTATATAAATTTGTAAATGATTTTTTTTTCTTCTATTAGACATATATATTCTTTTAAACTTTTCTAAAACAAACATAAACATAAAATTGAGTGGCAGACTAGTAAACAATTTTCAAACTCATAGTATCAATACTGTAAACATTAAAATGATTGAATTTGAAGGTGATATCCTTATGTCTGTTAAAAATAATAAAGTTGTCACTTTGAGAAATAAGATGGTCAGGTGTGTAATATCCTTAATATAAGTTTGTAGTGTGTCTGAGACATTTTTTATAATAAGTTTTTTTTTCACTTTGGTGTAAATTAAATTTAACATTTATATTATGCAGGATATGATTATAAAGAAATCTCAAATTCAGGAGAAATGCTTTCATTTTATTGTATGCAAAATTTCATGTTAAGTAAGAATACCTTAACAAGGTTAAACTTTAATAACATTAAAAAAAAACAGCTAACACTGTCATTGAAAAATTGTATTAGGTTTTTTTTGTATTAAATGGTTATTGTTTCTTAATATGGTATTTCCCCCTTTTAGATGCCAAGAAAGTGCTGTGTGCCTTGTTGCAGATCCAATTACAAAACAGAGACTACTTTAACTTCAACATTTGGATTTCCTAAAGATGAAGAACTCAAGAAAAAGTGGATTTCTTCTATTAATAGAAAAGACTATTTACCTGGATCCACTGCAGCAGTCTGTATAAATCACTTCGATGAACAGCACATAATTTGGGAAGATAGAATTCCACAAAAAGATGGCTCTACTTATACAATTGAAAGAAAAAGACCAAAGCTTGTGGACGGTGCTTATCCTACTAAGTTTCCTAATCAACCACACTATTTGTCAGAAGATTTGCCTAAAACTAGGAAATCCCCATCTCTTCGTAGGGCTAAAGAAATTACAAGAGCCGAAAACCAGTTCAGTGAATGGTGTGAAGCAGATAATATTAAATCATTGAATGAAATTAAGGAAAATGTGGCAGAAAAAGTCAAAGATCCTTGGCAGCATACTCTAAAAGAAAATTCTATTTTTATATACAAAATAGAAACTTCAGATTGCCCCAAAGTATCCATTTGTTTTCAAATTTTAAGTAATTTAACTGTTAACGTATTTTATGAAAATGCTCGATTAGACACTAAGTCGGTTTTGGGTTTTGTTTTAGGAAATGATTTGAAGTTAGACAAATGGACCAAATTTGATTGTGTATTGAGCCATTTCGGAAAGTTTCGGCAAATGAGTGGGTGGAATTATAATGTTTCATTTCGTCAAGTTATTGAGTCCGAGTTAAAATTTTTAGGCCTCATTCAACTGCATTCGAAAGAAATCGGACAGTTTTCTATAAAGTCGTTGGACTGTTCCGATAAAGAAGCAGAATGTTCATCACATTCCATGAAATTGCCACCAAATCATTTCTCGGACATCATTACTGCGTCAGACAAGATAACTGTTAAAAAGGAAACTGTGAATGTATTAATATATATTGCTGGTTATGTCGCATTTCAAGTTAAAAAAAGAGTATCATGTGAAGATTGCATGAAAACTTTAGTATCTACTGTGAGTTTGGAGTTACAAACACAATCTGAAGATTTTCATTACCTAAATCTAATTGATAGAGGAGGCCTGAAATGGCCTCAGTCTTTAACAATAACCATAGTAATGACAACATATAAAATTTTTCAAGTAATAGTTTCAAATTATGAAAAGGTCTTTCGAAGTAACGATTTAAAAATAACTTTAATGCACATAACCATGGAAAGGCTTATTATTTGTAATTGCATAACCGCAACTATGTGTTCCTGTGGTGTGTCATCGGATGTGTTGGCGCAAAAATGTTTATCGGTCATTTCTAATGTGTTTTTTAATAATTATTGTAAGGCAAAAAGTGACTTTTTACTAAAAAGTAAAGGCACTAAAAAAAAGCGTAAATCGTCAACTGTGTCAAATAATAAAAAGAAAAAAGATCTAAAGTTATAACTGTTGTAAATATTGATGAATAATTGTAAATATTGATGAATAAAGTGTTTGTGTTTCTTAAAATTGGGATTGTTTTATTTCTTTAAAGTACTGTTAAAAATGATAAATGCTTGATTTAAAAAAATATTTTATTTAAGTATAGGAAACTAGATGAAGAAAATAGTAAGCTGACTATTGTAAAGCAGAGAATATATCCATTTACTAAAAAGAAAAGAAAAAAAAAATCAACTATTTCAAATAACAAAAATAAAAATTAAAAATACTAAAAAAAAAAGCAAAATAATCTCGAATTCTAAATGTAAATATCTATAAGTAAAGTAATAATGTTAGTGTTTATTAAAATTTGAGTTTTTAGTTCTAATTTTCTTTAAAATACTGTTAAAAATGAGAAATATTTTATAAGTTTCTTTAATTAATTTTAATAATCTTTCATGTAACTATAGTAAACTGGATGATCTGAAAATTAGTAAGCTAATTTAATATACATATTTCTTTTAAATACTTCTTTATTTTAAGATTTTTATTTCGTTATTAAAAAAGATGTAGATTACCTAATCTTTCAGTTTAAATACACTAATATTTAGCAGTCAACCAAAAATAAGAATTAAAATCAATATCTATAATAATAAAAGAGAAAGACAGGGGCGGGGGTCTAGAGGGGCTCAAGCCCCCCTGTCGGGCAAGGCTAGCCCCTCCCATCGGGGAATTTTTGAATTTCGTCGGGGTAAAACTAATTTATGATGTCGGAAATATTTTGGTAGGTAAAACGGCATTTAGTCAACTGCACTGGGTGAGAATCTCCGCTGCACGGGTGTTAGTTTAACCAGTTCTTTTTAGAAAAGGGTTATTTTACAAACCAATTTTCAGAATTTCTTGTTACGTTAAAAATGTCCGGTGCTGTTTTTTCTTAATGTTTTGTTTTATTTGATCTTTGAAACTTTGAGGAAGAAGAAAAAAGAAAATAGCCAAATTCTGAATTTTTTGTTCGGGTTAAGCGGAATTTCTCCTAAAGTGATTTCACGTTAGGAGTTTATTTAGCATTAGCTCAAGTCTCAAAGCTGTATAGGCCAGGGAGTTCAAGTTCAGTTCATCTTCAGCGAAATTTTGTGTTAAGCGAGTTTGCGTTAACGGGGTTCGAAGAATGTTATTGGTTTCTTGCAGCTGAGACAAACTAAGTACAACTTGAAGAAATTAGAGCAATGCTCTTCGAGTCAAGATTTAAAAATTGCTTCAATACGATCCTTTCGTCATCTTAAAATGGAGCTTAAAAACATGCGGATAGTGTTTAAGCGAAGAACGAATAAAAAGAACGAGCTGTTCGACTCCTCCTACCAGTGCAGTCGATCATTTTATACTAATTGGGAGTGCAGTTGACTTGTGCCCGGTAAAACATAACCCGTGTAAGAGTTTCAAAATTCAACACTCGCAATTTCCGCACGGTCGTTTCCTCGTCAGTCTGGGTTCGAACCCTTCTTCAATTGACCTTGAGTATGCACAGTGCACACCAATAAGCGAAGTGTAACTTCTCTTTCGTCCAACCACCCCACAGTGGGGCAGAAACCCTTGGCAAAAACTAAAGCAAAAAAGAATGTTCTTTTAAGTTTCCACAGCTACGTGGATATCTGGAGTATCAGCATATCACCTCCCCCGACAAATTTATGACTTCCTGGGGTGCAGAGTTGACCTTCGCAGTAGAGTTCATTTCCAGTGTGAAGTTTTCCAGTGTGAAGTTCGCGAAAGGTTGCTTACGTTTTTGTAAGGTATTAGAGAATATAATGGAACAGACTACTAGTGGTAAGTTTAATTTCAATTGTATAGAATTTTTGGAAGAATTTTAATGTAAATTTTTTTAATTAAAAAGAATAACTTCCTCGTTTACTGTTTTTTTTATTAAATTTTAAAATCAGCTACGTAATTTGAAACCCTTCTACATGGCTCTTTTTTTCTAAACATTGAAATAACACTATCAGGTTAATGACTTTTATAAGTTATGCAAGGTAAAATAATGCCATATTTTAACAATAACCTTATGTTGGGGTATTACAGCCAAACTCAGCGTTAAGGGCATTGTACTCGATAAAAGGATAACGTTTCGTAAACTCTCTTTAACTTTCTGGAAAAGTTTTCCAATTTAGGTTCCCAAGTAAATCATATCGATAAAAAAGGGGGGGGGGGGGTAATTCTACGAAATATTTTCGAGGTTGCTTCCAAAATTGTCCTTCAAAAATAAATTGCAACTTTTTTTAACTTGGAGTAAAAAATTCAAATTCAATTAGTAAAACATTTACAATGATATGAACAGCCGTACATAAAGTAAAAGCAACATTTTCTTTGTAAACATAAGTGGTTAAATGTACGTGAGGAAATTATTGTGTAATTTTTTGCAAACAAAAGTTTAGTTCGACCCTCATCCGATTTTCTCGAAATTAGCGAAAAGTCAAAACAAAGGAAAACTGAACATTTACGATCAAAAGACACTCCAGAAGCCTTAGCTTATGCAGCACAAATGAGTTTCAGGGCTAGTAGAAATACAGATGAGCTTCTAAAATCATAAAAGATGCGACGTTTAGTTCCCCGTCCAGAGCATCCAAATACCGCAAATCTTTTTATTAACAGAAAAGCAATACGTGAAACTCTTCAAAACAGTCTCAGCTTATGGACCCTCGTCTTTGCTAATTGATGCTCAATAGTCTCGGCACCTATATCAATATCACATTATCAGAACTTACTCAAAAAGTACATTTCCCTTTGCAAAAAATCATACAAAAGCAAATATCCTAAAATCAGCTCACATTAATCAAAAGAGTTAAAGGCGTTCAGGTAAAAGAAGGTTTTCAAGCTCTTATAGACCATTCAGCGCTCAAAGAATAATATACTGTAAACTGAATAATTTCAACTATATCTATGAATAATTAAAAAGTTTGAAACTTTTTTCAAAATGGGGATAAAATGGAAGCTCCGGTCAAAGCCAATATAAACAGAGATTCCAATAGATTAAATCTTCAGTTTCTAATATATTTTTCATTTCATGTGTACAACTGTACTTTGGAGATAATTATGCAAAAAATATAGGATATATAATCTGCAAGAATCCTCGACCAGCATCACCTCGATTTTGTCGTCTAATACTTGAAAATTTTTGTAGAGGAATCATAAAAATTAACAAACACATACTGAATACTTAGAACATAAAACAAATATGGTAATTTTAGCCTAATTTAGTTTAAATAAGGAAAAATAGGGCTTCATATTCTAAAATCATATAAAATATTTAATTTGATATTTTTAGTTCATTGGAAAGATTTCAGAGTTTTATCCATGTTTTTACCCCTTGCACTGTGCACCCCTAAACAAATCATTTGGCAAGGCATTATCCTGTTTATTTTGATGAATTTTTCGAGGATTCGTATTAAGTTTTAAAAAAAAAAGAAATGTGTATATTAGCGTGTTTAGATCTTTAAAGAACTTTGAAATAGATTTTTTTACAATTGAACAAAAAGTATTTAATTGATTTATAATTTTTTTTGAAGGATTGTGTTTTTTGTTTGGTTATTAATAATAAAAGTCCAAAGTGTTTACGGTTGATTGTTGTTTATCTTTGGACCAGTTCATAAATGAATATGTAAAAAAAGCCTTAATTTTATGTTATATCTTAGCCCCCTCGACGGGGTATGTCAGCCCCACCGTCGGGCAATTCCTAGCGCCACCACTGGTGAAAGACCTACTTATATTGCCCAGAAAAATTTGAAATTTTTAATATAGATTCCTTTTAATACCTACGTGTGCACCTAAGGCTTATTGCTTATTTTTTCGTATTTGATAATTATTTTTTAAATTAATATTAATATTTTCAAAACACACGTCTCCATTTAAGAGTGAGGGACCATAACAGGGCTTGAAAACACATGGGCCGGGTCAAAACAGGGGCTTGACGTCATCCGTCAATAAACGTAAAAATCCAGTAAGACAGTTTTTTAATATTATTTTTAATTAATTTTTTTACTAGAATTGTTTCAAATTAAAATATTTTTAATTGAATTTACTTTTAAATAGAAGTATTTCTAATTAAAAATATTTTTAGATGAAATTATATTTAATTAGAATTAATTTTAATTAGAATTATTTTTAACTTAATTTTTTTATTAAAAATATCTTTAATTAGATTTATTTTTAATTCAATTCTCCATAGTAAATACAGTTTTTTATTATTAATATTTTTTACTAATTACTATTTATAAACTAACATAAGTTTTTATTTTACATAACTAAAATTTGTATTGTTAAATCGATAATTAATGCCTTATTTTTTAAATAAAAATTAAGTGCAAATAAGTAGGAAAAAATCAATTAATTTCAATATTTCACATGATGTAACGCTCTTGTTATCATTTTCTGCGTCCTGCGAGGATATCATTGGTTGCTTCGGTTGACATCCACGACGTGAAACAACCCCATTATAGAATGTTTTTATTTAAAATTTAACTACAAAAAAAATTAAATAAATCACCTTATTTGCTATACAAAAAATTAAACGATTATCTCCGGAATATTAAATTAAACATTTATTTATTTTGTAAAAATTTTACAATAAATAAATTAACTAATTGCACAATAAATACAAAACTAATTGCACAAAAATTAGTTTTTAGGAAATTAAGTGTATTCAATATCAGGTTTGGAACAAGTATATTAGCAAAATATTTCATGACATTAAAAAAAAAATAATTCACGCAAATTTTCGAAGATTCGATGTAGCTAACATATAAGCAATTTGTAGAAACTGACTAACAAATTAAATCGTCACTTGATTGTGGTTCTAAAATACGACGCCCGTCGCCAATAGCCCTCGTGTAGCTCTAGTGCGACGATAATTCAAACTAAAACTAAAACAAATTAAATACGATATGTGGGTTGGTTGGCCGAATAGCTGGTCACGATATGTTAAAAGCTAACCAATTAAATAATTTAATATTTAAAACTTCACGGAAAAGCTATAATTCATACTTTTAATTAATTTTACGACGTCGTACAAGCGTGAATCGCCAATGTGAAATAATTTTAAAATGGCATGCATTTATGTAGTCATATAAAAATAACAACTAATAAACCATTGTTTAAATATTAAACAGCAATTAAAATTTAATGAAAACAGAACTACTTATACCTTAATAGATTTGTATTAAGCATTCAGATAAAAACAGTAAAAAGAGAGGGAAATGTGCCCAAGTTCCTTAAAACATCGCAAAAATAACTGCCGACCTACTAACGGCCCGTGCAGCCAAAAAATGTCCGACGAATTATACCCCGTATAGTGGAAGTGCATATTAAATATGCTCCAAAATCCCAACGCTGCGTACGATGTCGCCTTAACGGTTGCATTGGGTGCTACTCAGGTGTCGACTCGTCACTTGACTGTAGTTCTAAATTACGACACCCGTAGCCAATAGCCCTCGTGTAGCTACCCTATTGGAAATTTCCATAAAAAAACCAATAAATTTTTTAGTGTGTTATGGCCCCAATAAAATTTTATTGGACCAATAAAATTTTACGGGACCCGTAAAATTGTATTGGTTTACAAAATTTTATTGGGGCCATAACACACTAAAAAATTTATTGGTTTTATTCCCAATAGAATTTTATTGGACCAGTAAAATTTTATAGGACCCGTAAAATTCTATTGGTCTGCAAAATTTTATTGGGGCCATAACACACTAAAAATACTTATTGGTTTTATTCCCAATAGAATTCTATCGGACACATAAATTAATTGTGCGACGATAATTCAACCTAAACTAACCCACAAGATAGTCTTTAAAATGCCACCTTCACAAATATTATAAATCAGCAACTTAAAAAGCAACTAAGAAAATTGTAAACGCATTATTTTTGTTTTTAATATCATTGAGGCAAGCAAATTTTATAAATAAGAACTCATTTATTGATTTATTGATTAAGTATGGAAGCTAATAACTTACTCTTATAATCCAATCTTCTTATGAAATTCGATGTATAATTTATGGGAGAAAGGCGTGAAAAACTCTCGAGTTGAACTGCACTTATTGTTACTTGGATTTAATATAAGCAAACTCAAAACTTTAAAAATAAAACGTTTACAAAAATATGCATCGTTAGATAGCACGTGTGGAATATATACGGCGCCACCCTCCAAATAAATAAAAATATTATTTTCGAAACTTTATTCGCGCCGAATTTTGTGATTGGCTAGTTTTCGTTATTTCTTTTCTTTAACGTTGCGTAATATCGTGACCTTGACAGATTTGTGTCTACTGGATTATGACGTCATTAAGAATGTGAAATGTACGTTTTCCCACCAAAAATTATGAAAAAAAAATAGACTATCAACTTATTTGATTAGAAAATTCAATAATATCTAGTGTAACTTTACATTTCCCCCCTGGATCCGCCAATGCCTGTACCGTCTAATGAACTCATGTTTCTGCCATGGTGAGCTGTATGCTGGATGTTCTAGAGTAGGTAAATCTGAAATTCTTCATATCTTGGCTCCAAAACAGAAAGAGTGCAAACATTGTGTATCCGGAAGTTCTTCTACATTAATGTTCGAATCTTTTTGAGGATGAACCACTGTTTTAGGTAAATCTTAGATAGAAAAATGGTCGAATACAAAAAAATTCTGTGAACTAGTTATAAAATTATATTTATTAAATAAAGAAATTCGGCCCAGTGGCTTAGTAATAGTGTTTCGCTTTGCCACGCCACAGATCCGGAGATCGATTCCCGGATTGGGCGAGGTTGACTCATCCTTTCATCCCTTAAGTGGGCCGATAAAATGAGGACCAAGCATGCTTGGGAACAAAACACTGGAGGTTCCACGTGAGGCTGACAGTGACCACCTAAGCGGGACATATGCCTAGCACCCTAGAGACCATCTATGTCACGTCAGCTGAAATGAGCATGGCAGGCCTTGGCCCACTAACGGGCTGTTTAGTTGACGGGCCGAGGAGTTTAGTGTTTTTTTTAAATAAAGAAATAATAAATATTTTCAAATCAGCTCAATAGTGCAAAATTGGTCGGAAAATTTATTTGTATGGTCATCGGCCTTCCGACTACAAAACCGTTAACGAACGACACGAATTCATTGCGCTATTTTACACTACCAAAACTTAGTTTAAAACTTTCGTTTTAACATTTGTATTGAACTTGAAGTGTAAAATCAAATAAAACTAATGTGTGTAAAGACTTACAATTTTAAGTAAAATTAAATAACATTTAAATGTATTCCACATGAGTTATAATAAAAACGATGAAGTGTCACGTTTCATCTAATATATTAATATTGTTGATTCATAGACACTAGAGGAGCCGTGGTAACGAAGGAGTTAGATAATCGAACAAATATATGTTATAACAGCAGTTTTTTTACCATTTAATTATGTAGATTTTTCGTTGTGGTAAGATATAGTAATTTGGTGAAAAAAGTAACCTAAATCACGGTTTAACCCAAGTACACTGGGACAGATGAAATTGTAAAATCTATGGTCCCGATGGCAATAGCAGTCATTGTAAAGTTTTGATTGTGTTAACTCAGGTGTGGATCTCATCACTTGACCGCTGTTGTAAATTAAAAGACGTACTTGATTGATTTAAATCTCTTCATGGAGGCGCTAGAATTTGAAAGCCGGAAACGTTAACCAAACGGATGATTTTTATTTTTATTCTTGTATTTTTTTCTTACTAATTTTGGCATTTTTACTTTGAAATAATAAGAAATATTTACATATAAGAAATCATAGAAAAATTTTTTAGAAAGATTTTGAAAAGAGACACTTGCATTTTAAAATATAAAATTTTATTAACATTTAATACCTTCATCATACCAACAATCAAACAATAATTGAAGAACGTGTTAAGTGACAAAAAGTAGAAAACGAGAAAATGAGCTTTAAAGTTTTTAGTTTGCACTTAAATCCGTTAAAAAAAGTACTTGAAATCAGTATAAAAAATATACTTAACTTTTAAGTTTAGGAAAAAAGGGGTTTGTTATTTTTAAAGGATGTAATAAGATGTTCATTGACACAAAAAATCTCAATTTTTTCAAAAATGTCACTTCGCACATTAATCCACCAAGCTCTTGTTATTTCCAAATTAACAGAACTCGTACCAAACAAACTACTAAAATAATTTTCATATTTGGACATACCTCAACATTTAACCAAAGTTTAAAGAAATATACAATGGTAAACATCTCAATAATAATTCTATCAACCTGGATTGTACTACGATAATAGATTATCCATATATTCATCTTACACTAGAAAAGCGCGTTATTGTAAAGGGCCATATGGAACCCTGCTGTTAACACACACAGCAGACATTAGCGTCAGAAATTAACGTTTCTCTTGAAAGGTTGTTTTAAGTGTTTTTCTTTGATGAATCTTTCGCGTGACTGGATTCGTTTGGGATGCAACTGCGGACATAATGGGATTTCACAGCTTCTACTATTGGCTTGTTTCACGTGAAGTAAATCATTCCTGTTTTCATTCCTTGTGGTTTCGGTGATTAAGGGTATGAAACGGTAAGCTCCGTCCACTACATTGATTAACCAGTCGGGACTTTATTTTCGTTCCTGTGGAACTGTTGCCACTCACGACGTGAAACATGCCCATTGACGGGGATGTGTGGGATAGCGTGTCTTACTGACATACTGCTGACCTAGGGTTGAATACGAGTCTCTGGGTTGTTGGTCATGTGTCTACTCAGCCCTTTCTGGGATCGAAACATTCGAACCAAGAGTGATAAAGGGAAACTAAATTAGGGTCAATGCAGAATTAGCCCCTTGGTATGAACAATCGATGGTGTTTGCACCTCAGGCTAAAAATAGTACGGACACGGAAATGGCTATTACTTCCTTAAGCAGACTGGATGGATGTGTTGAGGATGTGAGGCATTGTGTGGAAGGCGGTTCGTGTACCGAAATTTGAAGTCTCTGACTATTTTCATTTTTTTAAAAATACCTTTAAGGGGGACCGGAGCCCTCCACTGAAGCCAATGTTAAAATGGCCTTTTTCATGTACCTTTTTCACAGAATCTATTTGATACTTTTAAATAAACTTTTTACTAGTTATTAAATGAATGTTCAACTATACTTTACTGGAGGCATTTTTAAAAATTTTGTTTCATGTTTAAATTATAAATTTTTAAGTGAAACTACATATTTTTGACCTAAAAAACATCAATAATATTAAAAAGAAAAAAAGTAAGATAGTTATACTCAAATCCCTCCAGCGATTTTTAGAAACCAACTTCTTAAATACGTATAAAAAATTTCAGGTTGATACTTATAGTAGGTTCTGAGAAAAAGGTACACGCATATTGAAAAGGTAAGTATCGATATATAAGCGTTTATAGTAAACAATAGTGGTTTCTTACCTATGAAACATAAGGGGATTTTACCTAAACAACTTTTTAAAAAATATATTAAAAATACTTCTAGCACTTGAAACTTTTATTTTAAGATATCGCTGTAAAGCTAATATTGCATAGTTTAAGAAACATTAAAAACATTGAAATGTCATTTTTGAAAATTTTTGGGGGTCTGGTCCCCCTTAAAGACAAATTAGTTTTAAAACTACCCCTTGCGCACGCAAAACTTTTTCGAAACCTTAGGCTATGTCCTCACTACGACAACAAACGCCACAAAGGCAACAAAAGCAACAAAATTTGGCGACTGCCAAGTGCGCCAAGCAATGCAATAGCATGGTGGCTGACTCTGCCAAGTCGCCAAATTTGTTGCCTTTGTGGCGTTTGATGTCGTAGTGAGGACATAGCCTTAGGACGACGCTCGAAAGGTACTTAAAACTAGTGTCCCAAATTTGAAGTCCGAAGCTCCTAATAGTTCGAGCTGTCGAGTGGTTTGACAGTGACCAATGTTCGAAAATCCCTTTTTTTAGAATCATCACCCTCCAAAACGTATAGAAAACACAATTTCTCCATTTCGACCCCAATTTTTTCATTACCTTTCATTTCATATTAGGTAATTAAAAGTAAAATCTCTGTGCAGTAGGAATGATACGCGTAAAATCTGTTCATGGTCAATTGTATTTTAACGTTTATTTCAATTTGCGTTGAGTTTTGAAAATGTTTATGAAGCCGTTAGTCAATCGATTTCAAAATTACAAGGTGTGTACTGAATGGTTTAACACTTAGTTTCGAGGCTAGAATAGGTTTTAATTATTGATTCTTAACGCGGAATTGGTTTAAATCAGTAGATTTCATTAAAATGAAATTTGTAAATACTTAACAACCAAGAAATAGTATAACTTCTATTAAAATCTTTTCATTGAAAATAACTCTACTGATCCAATAAAAGTAAAATTCAAAGGTATATAAATACTTTTTATGGACAAGGACAAATTTCCACTTGGATATAAATTGATATTTTGTCTATATTTTTTATAGACTTATCAGACTGAAATCCTTAGCCCACACTCTTGTACGACAATACACTGTTTCATCCTCGAAGATTGTCAGAAAAGTACATTTATATGCTGCAATGCTTATTCTTCTGAATATTTTGATTAACTTTCACAATTTGGTCGAAAAAATATATGCCACTCGCTGTTAAGCATACACGAGGGTCTTTATCTTCGTACAAAGTTTCTGTAGAATTTGTTTTTTGATTGATATACTTTCATTACCAAAGAGCCAACATTTAGAGAATTGTTACAAAAAAAAGTTACATTTATTTGAAACTATATTAACAAATGGGGTTAATAATAAAGCTTATAGCATCTTAGCATTTAATAAAAAACTTAAAACAGTAAAAAATATTTTTAAAAATAATTAGAAAACACGTAATTTACTCATTTTATTTTTGTCTGTATAAATTATTTTCCGTTATCTATATGTATATATATATATATATAATTATGTTATAAAATTAAAAAAAAAACATTAAATATTTGAAAAAAAACACACCATCAAAAATTTCTAAGGGTGGAAAATAGAAAAATATCATCACTTAGAAAAACTATTTGGTCGATTCATACAGTCAATGATAACATTAAATAGAGTATAAAAAATATTTTCATAGTGTGTGAATATGCATTTTACTTTCAGAACAATTATATCCTGGAACGCTTTGGTCTGTTTTTTTTAACACACTTTTGGTTATGATAGAATTAAAACATATAATGCAAGAAATTGGCATTAAAAATGAAACAATCAGAGACAATATTCTTTATTGCTGTTAAGAGTAAATGGGGACGTTTACACTTACGAAAGTAGGAGTAAAATCTGAGTTTTACTGAGAATAAAAGCCGTTATTTCCACATTTTAAACACTAGCAAATACTTCCTTGCCAGATGCACGAGTAATAAACTTGGAGAAATTATTGGATTTGTAAATGACGGATAACCTTCTTAATTATGAATGTTCTCTTTGGCAATGTTAAGCCAGAGATTTTGAATTTGAAAGGTTTCTTTAACGTCATCGGGCTTTACCTTTGAAGGTAGAATGGCAGCATCACAGGAGTAGATTGATTATTTGCCCATGAAAGCGAAGGCTTTAACGTAGGATCGAAACGAGGTAAGAGTGATTATTATTGCAATTTTAAGTAGAATAAGCCATTGTTCAGAGGTCGAAAAACGTTTTTCTGAAAGTTGGAATTAAGTCAACATTTGTATTCGGTAAAAGTCGTTTTGATTAGTAAAACATTCACTGAAATATCATGTGTTTATGATCTTTGACGTCATAAAAGCTGACGTCAACAACAGTACAAAACTTATTTGTCTTATTTGTAAATATAGATGTTTTACTTATTATAAAAGGCATTACTTTAATGGACGGCTTATAATCACTGAAAGCGTAATTTTAAAAAGCGTCTCATAAACATCTTATTGAGAATAACCTTTTATCAAAGTTTCATGATTCTTGCGATCAAGGTCATTCCAATTTTCAAAAAACACTACATTAGGTTTACACCCCACTATGTTGAGATTTCCTCCTCAAGGTATAAGAGCGGTTCCATACAGAAGAAAGACTATATCTTTTATAACTATATATAAAAATGAAATTTAATAAACGTATTTTTAGCGATAAATATTTAAAAAGAAGTGATTCTGTGCAGTAAAGTTTTGCTTATAAAGACTTATTTTGAAGTACACGTCTTACAAATAATCCGACTGAAAATCGAACAAATACCTTTTTACAACGATTTTTTTCCTAGATCATTCCCATTTACTAAAGACACTACACTTGGTCAAAACCTACAGCGTCGAGATCCCTACCTCCTCATCAGACAATCTCCGATGGAGAATGAAATAAAAATCAAACTAGAGAGCTTAAAAAAAATCAGCTTTTTTACATCAGTAACGCCAAATATAAATATTAAATAAAATCCAAACGTTTAATTTACGTCATTTGGAAAACGTGTTCGTACTAGTAAACAACCTCATTTTGTATATAAAGGACATCTAACAAGCACTCAAGCCGATCGCATTTTCAAAAAACACAGCTCTATGTCAAGAACCACTACGTCGAGATATAAGGGTCGCCCTCTGCAGACGATGGTCAATACATCATGTTAAAAAACAATACGTTATTATAAAATTCGTCTGAATTACGTCATACTTAAGTATTTTTTGCAACCAGACCCCTACGAAACGTTCAATATGAGAATAAAAATTTTCAACATTCCGTTTTTCTTACGATCAAGGTCATTCTCATTTACAAAAGAAACTACAGTAGGACAAACCTCCTCTCATTTTGTCGAGAATTCCACCCTCCGTCGTAAAAGCTTCCCCATTCAGACAATCATCAATGCTGAAAAAAAATAATAAAAAAAAAACAATCAAGGCATTTAAAATACAAAAAAATTATCAATTTTTTTTTACATCAGAAACGTCAAATAAGGAGATTAAATGAACTTCAAACGTTATAAAGACGTCATTTGAATAACGTCTTACAACCAGTAATATATGTCATTCTGAAACTTAAGGAAGTTTCTTAATCCTATACGAGAAAGACCTTTTCATAAAATTCTACGTTTGTTACGATCAATGTCATTCCCATTTTTACAAAAGACACTACGCTAGGTCAAGAAAGAAAAACATCTCAATAAGTCGAGATGTCCTTCCCTGATTGCTCCGGAGGCCGGCCTTGTTCGGACGAACATCACTGTTCTGCAACAATAATCAAACAAGGACATAAAAATACAAACCAAATAAGTTTAATACTTTAGAAACGTTAAATGTTGAAAAAATATCTTAGAACACAAAAAATACATTATTGTAAAACACGTCTTGCAACCAATCAGAACAACAAACGATACTATAATTAACCGTTTAACAGCATTTAATGCTGCATAAATCAAGGTCATTTCCATTTACAAAAGACACTACACTAAGTCACCCCTTTCCCACTACGATTTCCACCCCCCGTTCTTCTGAGGGCGACATTGTTCAAAACGATCGCCACTATGTCCTGATATAAAAACAGAAAAAACACGTAAGAAATATTTTTTTATTACGGTTGGAATAAGAAATGCGCTGTAAAATAAAAGTCATTTGCAAACGTCAAAAAATATGTCATTTGCAAAACGTCTTAGAACCGTTAAAAGACGTAATAATACATATAACAACCACTCCGAGCGTTACAAGAAGGCTGTTCAGACAATCACCACTATGACCTGCTATTAAAACCGAATAAAGACGTAAAAAATAAAATAGTTTTTCATTACAGTAAAAACAAAAATTCGCTCTTAAATAAACTTTTAAAATACGTCATTCCACTACGAGTGTTACAACAATAACCTTTTTACATCGCTTCATGTTTTTTACGATCAAGGTCATTCTCATTTACACAAAAGACACTACACTAGGTAACCCCCACTACGATTTCCTCCCCCCGCTGTTGCAAGGGTGACCCTGCCCAGACGACCGCCACTATGTCCTGCTATAAAAATAGAGTTAAGACCAAAAAACCAAACTATTTTTCATTACGGCAAAAACAACAAATGCTCTGTAAGAAAAACGATAAAAATATGTCACTTGAAAAACGTCTTAGAACCACTAAAAGTCGTCATAAATAAATACGTCTAACTCCGAGCATAACAAGGATGCTGTTCAGACGTTTGCCACTATGTTCTGTCAAAATAATCAACAACAAAAAAGACGTTAAAAATAAAATAACTTTTCATTACGGCCGAAACAACAAATACGCTTAAAAATCCGTCACTTGAAAAACGTCTTAGAACCACTAAAAGTCGTCATGTAAGTACATCTAACAATCACTACAAGCGTTACAAGAACAACCTTTTTACATCGCTTCATGTTTCTTACGATCAAGGTCATTCTCATTTACACAAAAGACACACTACACTAGGTCACCCCCACTACGATTTTCTCCCCCTACTCTTCTAAGGGCAGCCCTGTTCAGACGACTACCACTATGTCCTACTATAAAAAACGAACACACACACACAAAGACGTAAAAAATAAAATAATGTTTCATTAAGGCCGAAACAACAAATACAATAAAATAACCTTTAAAAAGACGTCATTTGAAAAACACATTAGAGCCATTTAAATACGTCATAAATACATCTAACAACCACTCCGAGCGTTACAAAAATGCTGTTCAGACGATCGCCACTATGACCTGCTATAAAAAGAGAAAAAATACGTAAAAAATAAACAAAAATCCTTACGGTGAAAACAATAATACGCTGCTAAATGTACTTTTAAAATACGCCATTGAAAAAACGCCTTAGAACCACTAAAGCATCACTAAAAAGACGTCATATAAGTGCAACCACTACAAGCGTGGACGGAACAACCTTTTTACATGTTTCTTACGATCAAGGTCATTCCCATTTCCACAAAAGACACTACACTAGGTCACCCCCACTACGATTTCCTCCCCCCACAAGGGCGGCCCTGTTCAGACGACCGCTGCGTTCCCCTCACCCCCGCGTGGGCCGGTCCGGCGAGTCCGGGAGAGATCCGATCGATCGCGGGCCGGAGCATTCCACTACCCACCCAGACTGGGATGCGGATACTCCCCATCTTCTCTGTCTACCCTTGGCGCCGGGTTGCCGTAGGATGGAACTTCATCGCCCGGATTGGCGAGTTGTTAAGGGGGATCGGTTTTATTGATTTGTGTTTGTTGTTGTTTTTTGTTCTCTGAGGGATATGGTAATGGGGGAATAGTGTGAACTTTTTTTGGTGAATGAAGGATTTTGATTTTTAATTGATTAATTAAACTGTAAAGGTTTATTAAATTATACTTATGCATTTTTTTTCACTGAATGAAGTATTTTGATTTTGAGCTGATTAATTAAAATTGTAAAGGTTTATAAAGTTCTGTAATTAATAGGTTTAAAAGATTCCTCTATACTTTATATTTTAAATTAAAACCAACGATTAAAATAAATACAAAATGTGTGATGTGGTAAAGACTGATAGTTCATAGACTTGTTTATACGTCCGTATCTCTCAGGTAGCTTATGTATCTTGAAAAGAGTTTTAAAAAATGTTATACAAGTTTTAGTTTGGTTAAAATAGCTATAGGTGACTTGTCATATAACTTTTAAGTCACGGCACTAAGGCTAGATCCCAATTCGTTATCATAACGACATCATACGTGGGGTTATGATTTTAGATCACTGCAGATTTTACATACCCCATCCTTAAACAGACGGTGTTTTTACTATAGGAATTGTTTTGTCTTCCAAGATATGTTCACACATAGTTAAAAAAAAGTAGTTGTAAGATCTTGTTCCTTAGCCCGGACTTCAACTAGTTTGTTTAACGGAAAAAACGCTCCAAACCTAATTGCATTAACATTACAGAAATTTTGGCTTTTTTACATTATTATATTTCGTAAAATCCAATTTAAACCTTAAGTATCAGTTGACAAAAATTAACTGTTTATTATTCAAAGAACAAATACTGTCATTGTCTCCTCTTTAAACTAGGAATGAAATACATTTCATATTAACATAACAATGTTCTGTAGTGAATTGTATTTTGCGTCATTCAAAAACTGACGTGCGCTAATAATTTTTTCAAGTACTGTAGTCCTGAAAGAATTAAATGGTCTTAAGCGCATTGTTGCGCAGGCTAATGATTTAAATCTAAGTAACAGGGCCTTTAGCTATTTGTAATTCAAAGTTTTAAACGCCAAAATTAACTATTTTCATTAATCGTCTTTCTCAGATTTAATAATTAGACTTTATCGTTTGCTAAATTTGTTTGAAGTTCGAAGAATAATGATGTAATCTTTTTTAATAAATATTTTTGTAGCCACAATTTCCCATTTACATTTCTTTCGAAAATTCACTTATTTATAAGTAATTTAGTTGTTAAAGTAATTTACAGTTCAAAAAATTTATAATTTGTACAATTGATGCTTTAAAAATAAAAGCGAAACTTAGCATATTTTTTTATGCCAAGTTAGAATTCTCTATGCATCTTTCTACATACATATATATAGAACCATTAAAAGAACTCTATTGTGAGAATACAACAATCCAAACCGAATTATATCACATAAATAAATATTTTTTCAAAAGTGTATTTTTATTTTAACAAAAGTTTCTCGTACGTTTAACGAAATGGCAACAGTAAAATATTGAATAAAAATGGAATTTGCATGTTATTTCAATGTAGATTAAATTTTTAGTTATTTAAATTTTAAATAAGCTTCTAGTTTAAATTTTTTAATGAAATTTGGCATGTAGTCTAATCTGATTTTTTGCTTCAAAATGACGTTTCCCACTTGTCTGTGGGACTTGTGGATGACAACAGTGAAAATATGAATAAAAATAGAATTTGCATGTTATTTCAATGTAGATAAAAATTTTTTTAGTTATTTAAATTTTAAATAAATTTCTTATTTAAATTTTTTAATGAAATTTGGAATGTAGCCTAATCTGATTTTTTGCTTTAAAATGACGTATCCCACTTGTCTGTGGGACTTGTGGTTCTTTCTGTGAAAGTGGGTGACAGACGGACAGACGGACAGACAGACGGACTGAACGATTATAAAACCTTCCACTTTTTACGTTATAAACGCAGAAGCTAAAAAACGAAGCTAAAAAGCTTCAACGTACTTCGTGTGGAAGCTAAAAATGAACGAATCTGCTAAGGCTTGTTCCGTGCCACGAGACTTGCGAACTAGTTTATTAATACTTGGAAACCTGACTTTTTTTTTCGAAGACCTGAATTGCATTAAATACAGAACCTGGATTGTTGGGCTTCTTTTTACAGTATCAATGATGTGGTGGTAACATTACTCCCTACTTTAAAACCCTGGTAAAGTAACTACAGTCCCTGGACAAAATATTAGACGCACTGCAAGATTTCATGTATCAATCAATGATGAACAAAATACCTTTAGAAGGACATTTGTGTTCCTAAACTTAAGCTATTGAATAGAAAATACTATCTGCTATACTTAATACTATATCGACATCTTTTTTAATGATGTGGCATTCTTTGGTATGTTTTCAGCATTACTAAAAAAATACAGTGCGTCTAATAATTTGTCCAGGAACTGTAAGTCACGTGAACTGGTACCCAATGGATCTTTTAAGCGGCATCGTACGTTCATGCCGTCAGGACCTCTAATGATTTAATGAGGTCGTATGTAACAGTGTTCTCTTTGCTTAGAACGGGAGTACCGATTGTATCGGCGCTTTACTAAAGAGGCTCTCTGTTGGGCAGAATGAATGTGAGAGGTATGCAAAACTAGAAGTGTGTTACACTACACGAATTTCAATTACCTCTCAATAAAATCAATACCATTTAAAGTTAATTATATACCCTATAAAGTAATTTCCATAAGTTTAAAACTTAAAAAGTTCGATGGCAGCAACACTTATGCGAAATTTTCTAAAAAAAACTTGCAATTACTTCCGACAGGTATTGGTAATTATTATACCATATTTGAAGTCAGTATCATTTTTCGTTTTAGAAACACCTTTAAAACCAAAACAGTTCTACTGCAGCTACCCACTTTGCATGTGCAGTTTTATTCATAACTTATCGTCCGACAGGTTGTAGAAACTAGTGTGAGAAATTTGAAGTTAGTAGCTCTTTTAGGTTGAATTTTAGATTGGCCCCAGACAGACAGATAGACTAACAGACGGACCAACCTTCAAAAAACACTATTTTTAATCAGCACCTTCCAAAACGGATAGAAAACACAAAATCTCCATTTCAGATTTTCGACCCCCATCTCAATACTTACCCCACTACCTTATATTTCATATTAGGCAATTACAAGTAAAAGAATTCAACTCGAGGTACTATATAGCTTAACGGTAAAGTGAAGAAATATGTAAAGAGCAAAGGAGCTATCTTATCTTCTGATTAACTTATTTGCTACATTAATGTGTGGAAATTATTTTCCGTTTCTCAAACTACCTAAGAAATATGCAAGTTACGTGTTCATTTATTTTTTTATTATTGACAAGGCATTCTTTAAAATGACTATAAATATTTGATATATCAGCAGCAAAGTTTCCTTTCAATTAAAGTAGCACAACGTTAAATATTTTCTTTTGAAAAGACATTCAAACATTCAAGAAATAAGTTCAGAATATAATAAGAAATGATATAGAAACAACCTTCTAAATGTAAGAAAGCTATTATTGTGCTCGTTAATTGTGTTAAAACACAAATAACTTTTGTTTCAATACTTTAAGGGGAATTGGCAGTCATTTGTTAGTCTCATTGAGTTAATGCATTTGTTTTCAAGTATTGCTTTGTAATGTATAAATTTTTAACCAGATATGCAAATCGTAATAACATCAAATTAAAACAGAATTGAAAGGAAAATACCATCCAATTTTTTGATAATAAATAAAAAATAAAATAAAAATCGCGTCGCTATCTTGAGAATATATTGGGGCAAACCAAAAAAATTGATTATTATCAAACTAACTATTGATAAAAACAAAATTTTAAATTACGGTGATTGCAGTAAATCTTAAGACAGAAATTAAACAAGTCTCACATAGAGGAGGCTTGTTTAGACATATTTGTAGATTATAAAAGTAATTGGAATGTGTGATCATGTATCTGTATAAAATATTTTAAAGTGTTATCAGAGAGAGAGAAGTTCAATGAATAATCCAATGCAGCATAATTGTTCCGTTATTACTATACTTCAAACAAAGTTAAATGCGAATAATTTTGTTCAGTTAAAACGCATTGCTATTGTGGCTCTCCAAATAAATGTTTCCGATTAAAACAGTTGTATGCAGCCAATAAATTTATGAAAAGACATAACTTCGCAAAAAGGAAAAAAATGGATAAAAAACACAATACACAAACAGTTTTTGAGTAAAAAACAACACAAACGGTTTTTTACTCAAATAACAATTGTTTATGTATTTAGAATATTTGAAACTTTCAAAACAATAAACAATAAAAACTACTTTTGATCTTTTGATTTGTGATTAGCTGGCACTGCAAAAACGTTAATACAACGCATACCAAATGACTTCCTTTTGGAATTTTAAATATGGTTTCCAACACGACCGGCTGGGACTCTAATTAATAAACCAATCACTTAAAAAAAATACACTAATTCCTTTAAAAGGAACGATACTTTGAAAATGTTTAATTTAAAAAAAGTAATTATTACGACAAATAATTTTGGTTAAAAGCAATTCTTCAATATCGTTTGATTTATTATTTCTAAAAGCCCAACACATTTTGAGAATGATATTATAGCAGAACTTGTTATAACAAACACATTTAAATAAATAGCTGAAAAACATGAAAAGCATTCTTCTTACTAAAACAAAAAGGCTTATCAAATCTTTAATTTCTCCGCCATTTATACCATTGGCACTTCCTTGTGGATTAAATCGTCTGTTAACAAAAACTTGACAATCGGTCAGTGCGTGTGTATCCTGTAGGGTGCGTAGACCAACTGTGAGAGACATGTCTGATTGAATAGATCTGACGTGGTAAGTGGGTTATTCTTTGTATATTTACTCTAGATAGAAGTGGTAAGTAGGTTGTTTTGGAGCTTATTTTCAGCTTTGGTGCTTTCACAGAAAACCCCTTAAACCTGTCAAGGACGGACCGACCACCCAAAATCAAGACAGATGCTGACTCGCATAAATTTGGCCCGATAGGAGGTCCCAGGCACTGGTAATCGAAACATTTGGGATTTACATCAGTACTCGATTATACCATGCTTACGGATTAACGAAGCTCGCAGCTCCTAAGAAGTTAAGGTAAGGTAATCGTTCGGCTGTCCTATTCCCAGCCTCTTTAGGAGCTTTAACACGCCAATAACGCGTAATTTAGAACCTGGTCACGTGACTAGGTCGGCACCTGATCGGGCACCCAACGGAACTTCGAGCGACATCGTATGCTAACGCCGTCGGAACTTTGGACTCCACAGATTTAACGAGCACGTCTGTCCCAGTGCACTCGGTCCCATACGTGAAGAATTGAGGATTTTTCTACTATTTACAGCACAGATCGGATTTATAGGATGACTTGCAGTAGGTGGTATTCGAACCCTCGCACTCCTAAGAAGGTTGAATCTCTAGGCTGATGCCCTAACCACTCGGCCACGGACGGGTCGAAGGGGTAGTTAGTCGCTATTGTTTTAATTGTCTACCTTAGCCTACATCAAAGAAAATGTTGTTCTACCGCAATTTAGTTTAGTTTGAAATATCGTCGCACTAGAGCTACACGAAGGCTATTGGCGACGAATGTAATAATTTAGAACTACAGTCAGATGACGAGCCGACACCTGAGTAGGAACTCAACGCAACCTTTTCTACCACAGATGCTCAGTCGATAGTTTTGACCATGAGAGTAATGAGTCTATATTAATTTATTATTTGAAAGGGAGGGAGATTACCTTGTAGTTTTGGGAAAAATAATAAGGTATAATACCCAAAAAACACCAGAATGTTCTCATTCACAATGTGCCTTTACAAACCAACCCATGCCTATACACACGGATATGCTAAACTAGCAAACAACACAGAACAAATGAATCTGAACTCCTCCGGAAGAGAAAGAAGGACGCTCGGAGGTTGTCTTCCTCCTTCTCCGCGGCGATCTTGGCTGGTCTATCCCTCGCCAATCTGGCGACCAACGGGCTGCGCTGCCTCCTGGCGGGATGTCGGTCGTCCTCGCTGGTCGAGAGAGATGGTCGGCGTCGGGCCCTCTGCCATGTCGTCGCGCCCGTTGTGCTCGCCGGGGCCCGGCGGCGGGGCCCGGGCCCCTCCGCGGGGGCCCACTTAGCCACCGTCAGCCACGCCAGCGATGAACAGCGCTGCCGTGATCGGGCGGCAACTCCGGCAGCAGCATCCCCCGGCTTCACAGAAGCCACTCGCCGTCCCATCGTCGGGGTCCCCGAAAAATCGACCGCGGACCCCCTCGCACCACCCGGGGCAACCGTCCCCGCCCAAGGCTGAGCTACTCCTCACGGCAGCCGCAGCATCATCGACTACCAATCAGCAGCAGCAGCAACAGGACCAAAAGCAGCAAAAAGGTACTACTACCACTATGTGTACTACTCCTACTATGCTCTGGTGGTAGGGGCAAAGGTTCAAGAGAAGGGACAGGAAAGGTAAAAACCACACACCACGGAACGAAACCACACCACACAATACACACCGGGTGTGCATGGCATGGTATGAGTATGGTTAGACCTGGTGCTTCCGTCTCGTGACCCTGGAATCGGCTGAAGCTTGTCTTGGCTGGATTAAACTGGAACTCCCGAAATCCAAAAACGCATCTACCACACAACAAATTTCAATTACTTACCATCAGCAAAATGTCCCCTTTTCCTCTAAATAACAAAGCAAATAAGATAATTTTTGATAAGTTTATCTTGTTGTGCAATGAGTAGGATGACCTCAATTTGTCGTTTGACTACCAAACCTGGAACTATATAATGATTGATTCTCTATCAGTTAAAATCGAAGCCAGAATGTATTAGTATTAAAGTCGTAAATATTGCAAATACTACCATGCTAAGCATAGAAGTGAAGAATGTACTTTGCATCCAATTTCTGTTGGTTGGACTGGTCGTTCTGATTCTCCTTCCAACTCTTTTGTTTCCCATTTGATTTACATCTTCGTTTCTTTATGGTGTTCTCAACACCACACACTGATTTATATTGAATATAAAATTTTCCTGGATTGGAAGAATGTAGCTTACAACCAATTTCAGTTTGGTTAGAACTGTTGGTTAGATTGTTCACTTTGATTCTCCTTCCAATTCTAGGAATGCCCGTTTGATACACTTCTTCGTTTCTTTTTGGTGTTCTTCTCACCTTTCATAGTGATTCATATTTCATATAACATTTTCCTGAATCCTTCCTCCAGTTAAAATTTTAATCAATTGATCTTTTGCACTGTGTTGAATACTTAGGTTATCCGTTCAATTTTAGATTGTTTATACGATTAGTCTTCCCGTTTCTCTAATATTTTCTCTTCCAATGACCGTGTTTCACAATTTACTAGAAATTTTCCTGAGACGTCTTAAATTTCTTATCTGGGCAATTTCATAATGTTAAAGTTCAAAAAATTTATGATTTTCCCAACTTAGTGTAGGCTTCTTAAAAATATTAATATAAAAAATATTTAAAAAAATTAGATGAAAAGAAAAATGCATATTCATAGCTGATAAACAATTCATTTTATTTGCAGTTGCTGATTTAATGTGATTACTGCATGATTGTGTTGTTTAGTTAGAGGCATTCAAAATTTGGAATTTAAAAGGGTAAACTATTCAAAATTAAGGGAAAAAATTAAATGTGTAAGGTTTCTAAAAATGATTTTATGCTTAGATTGAATGTACATTTGGTACATTAACTGATTAAGCAAATATCTAAAAATTATTGAAAAAACTCAAGTTTAGTGAAAAATGTTGATGTCATAAAATATTCACACTAAGTTTCTTTACCAAAAAATTTGCCGATGCTTAAAAAAATTTACCGAGGAATTAAAAACGAATAATATTTCAAATACTTTAAATGCCACTAGAAAATAAACAAAATATTAATAGCTCGACGTTAAATTAATGTTTTAGCTTCGTATGGATTTTTATAAAATTTATCGAAAGTTTAAAAAAGAAGTAAACATATATTTTATCTATTCCCTTATTATTCGATTCATAATCGAATAATAAGTTTAGTATAATTTCTCTTCTTTAGTATAATTTTTAAGTATAATTTCTCAAGTAAATATTATAAAACAAATAGTATTAAAAACAAAATCATTAGCTGTTAAAAAGAATTTCGAATGGATAAAAATATTCCAAATTTTTTAAGTAAAAAAATTGTAAACAAAGTTCATATAAAAAATATCTCTAACAGTTTTTAACATGAGAAAATTTAACTTTTAAACTTTAATGTTTTTTAAGCAAACTAATAATAAGTTTTAACAAAATTAAGCTTTGTTACAATTTTAATTAAATTGCTTAAAGTTATTTTAAAAAACAATGTATGCTTTAAAACTAAAAACTAAAAAAAACATTCATAATGAAATGATAATAATGCTACTTAAATTTAAATAACTTTTGTCTTTTGTTTTAAACTGTTTTGATTCAAGAAATATATTTTTTATAAATTATAAATGTTATTGGCACTATATGCCAATTACTTCTAGTATAAACTTATGAGATGCATAAACAGATTTACAATATAAAATTCCCCTTTGCCCTTTACACTCTTATCTATATTATTGATCTTTTTAAAAAAAATAATTTTAAATATTGAAGCAATAATGGGCTTTCAATGAAATTTTTATATCATACAAATTGTCTGCCAATTCTTTATTTATTACTACTATTTCAAAATTATTGGATATATAGTCATAGCTTTTGTTGTGTTATTATATATAGTCTTTAATTAAAACTACACGAGGTCTGAAAGTTTATACGAGTGTCATAATGTATCAAATATAGTTTTCTCTATTCATTTGGAACTACTAAATTTTAAAAAAAATTATATTGTTAAAATTTTTTCTTGAAAATTTGCCTTCGGAAAGAAATGGAATTGAAAGTAAAACTAAAATTTTTTTGCAGGGCAAACCACACTTGCTGTTTACGTAGTTTACTGGTCGTTTGGCTGGTCTAGTTTTAACTAAGAGGTCTGGTGGTTGATTCTAGTTTAACCTAGTCAAAACTAGTTTTAGCAGATTTCGGGGTTTGACGGAAACAGAACTACTATAGTCCTAGCTAGACAGATTTTATCAACTCCAGGTACAAATACACATATAGAGTACTACAGATACTAGCAACTTTCTTTTCTTCTATTACTTTTTTATAGGTATTTTATCCATAGTTTATTATAGTCATGCATGAGTATTTAGTAAAGTTTCATTACTTTAAAATAAAATTACAGAATTTTAATATTATAATACAAAAATGTAGAAAAAATACCAAAACACAAGGGTCAATCTGAAGTTTTTTTAAAAACATTAGTAAGGGGGGTTTAAAAATACTAATTTATTAAATTAAAATAATTAAAAGTATTATTAGATATGTAAAAGCCCGAATAGAGGTTATGTTTTGAGAGTTATTTTGGTTTACATTTCCTATTTTACTCACATTTTACATTGAATTGCTTGACAATAATATTTCAAGTATTTTTTACACAGAAGTAGCTGAAAATTTAAATTAATAGTATTAGTTATATTAAATTATTTTTAAAAATAATATAAATTAATTGATAACCTATGAATAAATTACATGTTCTTTGCATTAATATAATCTATTCAGTAAAATCAGGAAAACTAATGATGAAGTTTCTATGACATCACGAAAAAATATTTTTTTGAGGAAGCTAATAATGATGTCTAAAATAAAATAATCAAACAATATTAAGAGTTCAAAACTGATAAACTTAATTCAAACCAAAACTATGTATAACATATTTAAAATAGATGAAACAAAAAAAACTAAATAAAAAAATTATTATGTCAAAGTTTTTTCCTTATCATACGAAGTAAATTATAAACACAATTTATTAATAAGACATAATATTCTAAACCGGCTGAAATGTTTTTACAGTTTTTGTGGAATTTTCTTATTGTTATTCATTTTTTTCACTAATATAATCTTTTCAGAACGTTTTACTCCTTCTTTTATGAAATATAATAATATATTTTTATTTTAGTAACAAATAATTATAATATTTAGGCATAAAAGTTGTACAGTGAAATTTAAGATTAGCTTTTAAACTTCAAATTACACATTTCATTGACAATTTTTAAAAAAATTTGAACTGCAATTTTTAGTTTACTTGTCATTATTTTATTAAAGGACATAAGCGATTGATCAATCTGGTTATAATTTCCCATTTTGATTTTTCTTATTATTGTTAGTGTGTAGTGTATTAAACTAGCTTCAAATGGTTTTAAAACAAATAATGTGTGTATTTGACACCACTTAAAAATTACTAAAAATGTCCTTTTCTGTTGTTTGATTTTATAAATGTTCTGAATCAAAAATTTCTTTCAATATAACTTTTTCTTGGGAATATTTGAATACAACTTAGGCATATATTTCAGAAATTAAATGTGTATATTGAAGTTGATTTATTTAAGAAAAGAAAACTATTAAATTTTAAACAAATGCTAAAATAATCTAATTTTTTAGTTAGTGTTGGCACATATATGCACAGAAATATGTTTAAAATAACATTTTTAGCATAAATTAAAAAAAACCTTAATAAATACCTTAAAATAAAATACAGAGTAATATCATTTGTCATTTATTCTACCTGTTTAATTTATTAATTTGTTACTTTTACGCAATTACTTAATAAAATGCTAGTGGAAACTAAAATTTATCGACGTATCTTAAACACGAATAGTAAATTGTGTTTTTATAATTCACATTAATCATTTTTCTCTTTTCTCTTGCATGTTTATTTGAATCTAGTTGTGGTATTTGGGGGAGTAATACTGCACCCGGGTAGGAAGTAGGTTTAAGCATGTGTCAGAAATATATAGATTTCTTAGAATTTTTAATAGATTTTTTATATCAATTTTCTATTGATTATATTAAGATGTTGTATAAAATATTGAAATGATTATAATATTTATAGCTATGTATTTGATTAGAATGTATAAGAAAATATGTATTAAGCATTGAAGAAAAGTATTTACAGTATGGAACAACTAATCTCAATTAATAAAGTGAATATAGGTTTATAAATTTTATGCCTTCGCTAATTATGCTATGAAAAAACACAATTATTCTTTATAATACTAAATAGAAATCGACTAAGATGTAAAATAAATATTTCATTAAATATTTGATGCTGCAGATAAACAAGAGACAAATTGAAACACTGGTAATAATTTCTCGAAAAATCACTGCTTGTTTGCTTGGATAAATAAGAATGCAGCACAGATGCTGTTAAAACAATTTAAATCCTTTGCCCTGTAGCTGATAACGAAATTTTCTAAAATGTTCCAAAATTATTTTTAAAGTTCACTTGTCAAATCAATGTTGATAGTATATTTACATTTTCTTATTTTTCCAACAGTATGCACTCAGAAAAAAACTATTGTTCAAACGGCACAAGTGGAACACGTGTTATGTGAAAAAATGGCAATATAACAATAGTGTGTTGTTTCAATACAAGAATTGTATTGATAAGATACTAACATTTAAGGGGACTGGGTAGGCAAAAGAAAAAATCATTTAGTTTTTGCCTAAAATTCATGATTTTTTTTTGCAGTTCAATAACAATATTTTTACAGACTACACAAAATTTCAAAAATTTACAAACACTATTTTTTCAGAAATTTAATTTTTAGTGGAGAAATTAACGTTTTATTGGACATTTTTAAAAATGCTCCTTGCTATTCAATTTTTGTCTAATCTGGTTAATACTTTTTATACAAACAGTTTGAATACAACTTAATAAAATTGGGTATGGATTTTGCTTTCGACTTTTTTGTTAATGTTTTAAAAATAAAACTTGCTGTGACGGCAAAAAGAGGGATTTTTTCAACTACATGAATTACAAAAATTGCAAATAAACAATACATAATTATCAGATCTTAAAATCCAAGCACAATTGTCTTTTAAACATTACAATTAATAATTACACCAAGTTTAAAAAAATACACAAACTTTTGAATCGCAAGGGACAATTGAACATAATAAAAATATCAAAATATACATGCTGAGTAAAAGGCTGTTTGAGATAAAGCCCGGGACTGAATAACATACGAATTTCGCTTGGCGCGTTTACAAAAATTGAAACTGTTATTTAAAATCTGCTCAGATTGTTTAAAGTATTCTATGTATGGAAAGCTAAAAGTATAAGCTATTTTGTAACACTAAAATATAAAAAATAGATATTTGTGAAATTTTTGCCAACCCGGTCCCCTTAAAACAACACGAACATAATAAATTTGCGTTGTTCCAACACAACTGAATATCGCGAGAGGAGAAATACATCTATGCGTAATTGACGAAACTGTTAACTACATTTTTTTTCTAAAATATGTATAACAAAGTTATAAAATTCATTTTAAAGTGACAAAAAATAGATAAGCTTTAATATAGTTACATATTTGAAACATTAAAGAGAAGATGCTGAACTACAAGTTCTTTCTGAATGTTACTATCAAAATTATACTATGTTTAGTGAATTTAAAATGAAAAGTAACAGAAACCCTATTTAATTACTTTTAGTAAATAATTTTAATGCAACGTATTTTAACTATCTGAACCCTTATCCTAATCGCATAGTTCAGCTGCAGTGCGCCATTTTTTGAAAATAACATTTGAAATATACATTAGTTTGTAATTACTAAAAGTATACATTTGCTCTTCTATTCTTTTCCCGTTGATAAATCTTGATTAGTATCACTTTGAGAGAATTATTACTTAAAAGTACTACATTTAACAATCCTTAACTGGTTAATATTCTGTGATAAACAAAAGCGTAAACCGTGATTACAAGGCCTGTAGATACATTTTGTTTATATCAATGCGTAGAGGCACCTGCTAAGTTTTCAATATCTTCCCTGACAACGCAAAAATGTATACCCTTAAATTTAGATACTACGTATTTTAATAGAAAACAAAGAATTTAATACTTGAATGTTTGGAATGAATGTAAACAACTAAATCTGAAAGTTTCGAACATTAATTGCGGTATTTGTTTCATCATTGTGTTTCATTTCATTAAATCTCATATTGTATTGCACAAGAATTAATTTTCCTGCGAATACATTAAGAAACAAGTTAAATAGCCCAAAACGGCCTTAACAAATTTCAATCTACTATCTTAATGTTTAAATTAAAATGTATACCTCGAAAATAATGATTTTAGTGAAAGCAAGGTCATTATTTTATAAGAAAGGAATTTTTCATTAAATGTAACGATTTAATTAAGAAAAATTGCTATTTCAAAAATGAGTACATGCAGAACATTGTTTTGAACAGAAGCCTTCAATCTAATTCCAAATAAACTAAAAAAAATATTACCGTTACATATTCATCGTTTTAATTAAAAATAAATATTTGATAACATAAAAAAATCTTGTCGAGTCATTATTATCGTTGTAGAATGAAATTGAATAGTTTGGTTTATTATAATTTAAAACAAAATGTATCACATTGTAAAATTTATAACTTATTATTAAAATTATTGCTAATATTAACATTTTGTATATTTGGTTTAAACAGTGGTACGTTAATCTTTTTCAATTTAATAAAAATACTTTACTTTCAACAAATTAATTAAATTCGCAGGAAAGGTTATATATGACCGTATTTTCTATTATATAATTAATAAACTGCTATTAATTTCAATTAAGAAAAAGTTTTTTTTTTACATTTTGAAATTGATATTTTCTAAAAAAAAATTCGATATTTTTTAAAGCAAATTTGTGATATAGAAATTTTAGGAATCAATGAACATGAAATGTCCAATAAATTTTTGTAAAGAGGCTATTTTACCTTCAAACTGTAACATACATAACAATTGCAATTTTTCAACTAAAGTTTTCTCAATTATGCAGATGATTATTAATATTTAAAATATTATTTTAGTTACAAGTAAACATCAATGCATTATCTGGTTAATTCCTAACTTAAATAATAAATATAACTAACACAAATTTTAAGACACACTTACAAGCACTTTTTCTTATAATTGTAAAAAAAATTCAGAATAAAAAATGTATTTTATGAATATTTTTTTAACAATGAGAGCATTAATATGGATTAATTTATTATTTTGAAACTTTTAACCATTAACTTTTGAAAAATCTGTAGTTTTATAATAAAAACCATTTTGAATACTGATTCACAGAATGACCAGAAACACCCTTTCATTTCTTTAGAAAAATAAGATCTATAACATTTATATTGATAAAAACAAAATTGTTGCTGCATGCATAGCGAATACATTTTTTAAGACTGAATTTATTTTAGTTTTGTCTTTGATCAATAATGGGATTAGACATAGTTGTACTTGAACGACATTTAAGGGGGAATGGGACCGGAGGTCTCCAAAGCAAAGTTCTTCGGTGTTAATCCTATGGCGAAAAAAATATTTTCTCAGCCACATTTCTCCGGCTGTATTGAATATTTTTACAAGCGGATTTTTTGTGTTATAAATGTAGCTGACTTACATGTCCCGACCTTCCTACTTTTTGAAATTGGTACGAATATTTTTTTTTAATTTTCAATAAATAATTTTTCACAAAATATTCGAAGCAATTTCAAAAAGTGGGAAGATAGAGACCTGTAAGTTTTCTACATTTATTATTAAAAAAAACCGTTTGTAAAAATATGCAATACAACCGGAGAAATGTGGCAGAGAAAATAGTTTTTTCGCCATTAAATTTACACTGAGGCACTTGAGTTTGGAGACCCGCGGTCCAGCGCGCCCATTCCCCCTTAATTAACGATGTTCTCGTAATGGTGGCCATCAGAGCAAATGACGTGTTGAAATCGCATAATGAAATTCTTTGCAGCCTTTTCCAAAGCAAGGATTTAAATGACTACACGTGAAGACCCATGATAAAATGATGGAGTTCTTGAAAAGGTGGTGAATTTTTACCGCACACAATGTCTTTCAACTGATCCCTTAAAACATTTATAAAGCGATTAAGAATTACTATTGCCTATGATTTCCAACATTTGAAAAATATCCTTATTTAAAAGTCGTTGTGATTGCAGTTCCACCTAACACAAAATACGTAACTAAAATTAATTGATAGGTTTTTTTAATTATTCATTGTCGCACAAGGTATAGTATAAAAAATTTGTTTTAATTATTACAATTTTACATAAATACATTTTTTTAAACAGCGAGTCTTTTTCAGGATATATCCTGTATTTTTTTAGCTACTACACATTCTTATATGTGAAAAATCAATAAAAAAGTCTTAACCTTTAGAATGAAACTTTGTGTGTACAATAGCTTTTCTCAGAAACGCCAAACAACGCCCTAAGTCAGCAAACATTGCTTCGTTTTTATGATATTGCTAAGTGGACCCTTTATATCTTAATGGCAAACTAAGCTATTCATTTAATATCGATGACAAGCATTTAATCAGAAGGGCTAATCTTTTAATGGATTTTTCTTGAAGCATTCTGTTTGTACATGTTATGATTCAAAACACAATTTACATATCTATTAAAAAGTCGATTAAATCAATATTTTCAAGGTACTGTTTATAAAAACTACCCAACTTTAGAATAAATTAATAATCGTTAAAATTTGAATAATCCGCCAAAGTGTGTAGACTATTTATTTTGCAGATAATATAATATTTCCGAGTAATGACTTATCAATTACTTTCATTGTAAAATTAATGTTTTCACTTTATACTTAGATTAGTTATTCTTCAAACACAAAGTAATATTATATAATATTTTTTTTAATTTGTCAGTTACTGAAATATTAACAGTTGAATGGAATACATGCATATTTCTTCACTGGTTGTCAAATAATAGCATTTTAGATGACCAAATGTGCATGTTTTACGGTAAAATGCTTTTAATGCATCTACGTAAAAGTTAAACTTTGAGAAAGACCCGTGGATATTGAATCGGTAACGACGAAAGGCATTTAAGTTATAGAAAAATATTAATGAGCATTTAATTTATAATCTAAATGGGAATTTAACGAACGATATTATCATGAAATCTTACTAACACTTAATTTATTATCTAAATGTTTCCGATCAGTGCGCTAAAACAAATATGAATTAATGATATTATTTACTCCAACATGTTGTTTAATCCTTTAAAGAAGACTGTCACGAAAGTTCGCCACTCAAAAATAAGCTTTCTGCTTCAGTTAATTTAAATAAACAAAGTATAATTCAAATGAAGACCATAGTAACGAACAATTTGTGTAAAACTAATTAAGTTACGCGAAAATTGAATTTTATAAACTTAACGGTTTTATTTGGAATTGATCGTATTAATAGTATTCACAAATGGGTCTTTAATTGGTTAAATATAAGCAAGTGTTTAAATAATAATATATTTTATTAATATTTGGACTATTAACTAATTAAAATTTTTTTTATTTAACTCATTATAAAAATGTAAAAAAAATACATATTATATTTTACAAAAAACATCCTGGAACAAAATAAAATGGAATTGCTTAGACGTTACATAAAAAATTTTAAGAACATAATTCATATAGACGTGGAGTTTCTCACAGAGACATTAAATAGAATGGACTGCTCATTCAATAGCAAAGCAGCTTCCAAAAACGTCCTCAACATCAAAAATTGCCAAGAGAAGAAATGTTGCTACATATGGCAACTTATCGCTACCGTTTCGTTAGAACTATGTCAATTGTCTCCAGACCTGAAAATCAGATAAGAGTAGGCTGGCAAACCAAAATGGTGACTCACATATGTTCCCAAGTCACGTGGGGGTCTAGCATCCACCAAGTAGCCGCTTGGCGTTTTTTTTTTGTTTTTGCAGACGATTTTTTCCCCATCCCTAGTTCTTCTGGATTTAATCATAAATTTTTGATTACATTCGTTCAATTTCATATTTTCATTCTTTTTATTTTAAAAATTCTTTCGAATTGAAAAAGAAAGTAGGTTAAAAAGAATTTTACAAATCCGACGGTTCTAATATAAGTCAAATGGGGTACTGCTGGGGGAAAAAACGATCCACCCTTTGAATTTCGGATGGTATTGGTCAAGGAACTTTGTGAAAGGTGTCATTTTGCAGGAAATAGCGTAAGAAATTGAGAACTGGCAACAAAAATTGTATAAGGGGTCGTCTACATATTAAAATGACTACCAAATTTGAAAAATACAATAACAAAACCCAATTTTTGTTACATAAAAATGTTCAGCACCTTCAAACTACCCCATGTATAAAAAATAATTATTTATTTTGCATTATTTGCTGAGATATTAAAGCATTAATTTTGAACTCTTTTAGGGGGAAATCTCCAAAATGAAAAAGGTAATATTTAGGTTGTATCATTTCAAAATGACAAGCTAATAAAAGGGTTAACATAATCTCGCCAACGGATGCTAGAATTTAACCTTTTCACTAATATTGTTTTTTTTTTATGTTTTTTTTTAAATTTTGGATTGCAAAATTCAGAAATAAAATAAAGGCTAGAAGATGAAAAGTTTTAATTTTAAATTAAGTCACATATACGGTTATTTATAACGAACATATTTTCACATGCGATTAGTTACAATCTGATTGACAAACATTATTATTACATTTATATTTTACATTTTTTATGCAAATTTTTGTTTCATTCATATTGCTACAAAAAGTTTGTTTAAAATTCGGCGCACTTTATTGGTAATATAAACTACGTATTACAAAACGAGGTTTACGACCTTAACACGATATTTAAGGAAAGCAAAATAAAATTACGCAGAATGATTTGGCAATGATTTTGACCAAGGCAGTGGACACCAATAATTTTAAATAATCAATGTGGTAACAATGAATTATACTAAAAACCGAATTCCAATAATATTTTAGGGTATTTAATTTTTAATATTAAACACACTTTTTGAAATTTTATTGGAAATAACATACATATAAAAACATAGTAATCGATATAATTTAAAGTTAATTATACAAACAAAATACATTGTTTGTACTTGAAAGAAGAAAAGATTTTTAGACATTTGACAGACATCAATAATTTGAATAAACATTTACCAATAAATGCTTTTCAACCACCAAATGATAATGCAAGTTAGGATCAAATTTGCCAAGTACTTTTTTACACGGTCCCTAAAATACTTTTTTTTTCAGTTTTTTTTACAATAACTCGGCAAATAATTGTTGTTGAATTAAAAAAATTCGGGATTTTGGTTCAACTTGATCTACTTTATCGATTTATGTAAAAACAATTTGGGGTTGCTATTCATGTTTTATTTTTCTTATTTAAATTTAAATAAAAAATATTAAAAATTAAAAAATTGATGAAAAGACATGTGTGATTTGTTTTTGGAAGATTAAGAAGTATATAATGAAAAAAATTCTTCGTTCTATTCACTTTATTTGTGGAAGTATGAATAAAAGTTTGTTAAACTTTTTTAACATTATGGGCGTTCAACGTTGAATGCTTATATCTTAACAAATAATGCAAACTAATTAATTTTCTTTTGGATCTGGGGTATTTTGAAGATGATAAACATTTTATATAAAAAAAGTGGGTGTTGTCATTGGAATTTTCAAAGTTGGTACTCATTTTAATATGTAGACAACCCCTTATACAATTTTTGTTGCCAGTTCTCAATTCCTTACTCTATTTCCTGTAAAATGACACCTTTCACAAAATTCCTTAACCAATAGCAGCCGAAAAACCAAAATTTTGGTTTCTCAACGCTCTCTTTATTTACTTAAAACCAGACGATAATTTACTGATTAAAAACTTGTTGTTTTTATGGAACTTATGTATGCATTCCAAGAGGATATTTTAAAATTTAATTTGAGCAAAATTATAATTCAAATGATAAAATTGTAATACTATTTTGTTAAATCAATTTTGTAAAAATATTTATGGAATTTTACTGAAATTTATCTGGCATTTGAGTAATAACAGACGAAAAAAATAACAAACAAACCAAAACGCATTTTGAATGTTTTAATAAAGATTCTGAAAGAAAATCAATAAGAATTTTGAAGCTATATTTAATAATATTTAAAATATGCGTACAATACTTTTATTACTATTGTTAATTTGTACATGTACATCTGTGTGTGTGTGGCCAATAACTTTGTAAGTGACAAAAATTAATTTCTAATATTTTTTATATCACTTTTAATTAAAACCAGTTTTGAATAGAATTTTATTTCATGCTATGTTGTGTTCTATTATGTTCAAATACGAAAATTTTACTATATTAATTAATGTAACTACATTTTTCGTTACTATTTTTACTCGTAACTCAATATTTTCAATTATTTCCTGACCTGTTACAGACACTCATGCTTAAAATAAACTGTAAATCAATTCATACCGTATAGAAAATATAACAACGGAATAGACCAAACTCATTAAAATCATAGTCAATTGAAGTAGATTTACACTCTTAAAACAAATGAGCGGTTTTAACTCACGACGACGGTTTAAACGACGGTTAACAACGAGCGGTTAGTCTGAGTTCATTTCCACTCCTTTCCGTGCCGAAAATGCACTTCCCCTATAGGAGTGGATTTCACTCTTTTTGCGGAGTGGGTAAAAGAAATAAAATAAAACATTCTACGTCCTACACTCTTAAAACGAGCGGTTTTAACTCAGTCTGAGTTAATTTCCACTCCTTTCCGGTGCCGAAAATGCACTTCCCCTATAGGAGTGGATTTCACTCTTTTGTTTTAACAGTGTCGTAAAAAAACTGAGCATTCGGTTATTTTATAAAAAAAAATATTTCAAAAGTCACTAAGAATTCAAACTCTTTTGAACTCTAATGCCCCAACATCGTAAACTATTCAATAAGCAATTTATTAAGACTTAAAAGTTCCAAAAACGTGTGCTAAACGAACAAACTATCAGAACCCCCGAACTAAGTATTTTTTTCTCGAAATCTTTTTTTTTTTACCATTATTAAAAAGGTGTTCTTATATTTCAGTTAACAATAAACTATTATTTTATACATAAAAACCCGTAGTATGTAGAAAAAATGTGAATTTTTCATTTTAAATTCCTCGTTTGTAAACAAAATAAAAATGGTTAAAACGATTTATTCCGTTGAACAGGCGCTATGGGCTTGTTTCATAAGTAAGGAAAGGAAACAAAACAACCAATGAAATCGCCGTACGGAGAGATTGACATCATAAGAAACATTCCCATTGATTCAACTAGACTATTTTATCAAAATTATTCCGTCCAAAAGGCGCCATTTAAATAATAAAAAATATTTACTATCAATGACAATTATTAACTAAACTAAGACTACAATAACCATAAGAAGCCTTTTATTATCTGGATTATACACTTTTTTTGTTCGACTAGTTTTCATGATGCAATATTAACTTATCGATAAAAGCGTTCTTCCTTAAATTTCCCTAAACAAATTATCTTCCAGTCTTTTCGACGAAACCTCGCCCCTCTAACCAAGATGGCGACTCGCAGAGTCTAATTTCCTATAGTTGTCTCCTTCCTGCAATTAACGTAATAGAAGTTCAAATAGAAACTCTGCTCTATGCGGAAGGGCTAATTCCATCACATGGAAGATAAAATTGGAGACTTCTCAATATTTTTAATTATTAGTTCAATGACCATCCTTTTGGACTTTGTGTTTTTGATTAATTTGTCTAAATGTCGTCATTTGGAAAACTAAGTAAAAACGTTTGAGTTAACACATATCCAGAATGTATCTGACAGACGTATAAATCCGTCTCCAGACTTTCGAGCAACAAATTAATTTTGAAAAATTAAAAAATTTATAATTTTACTTAATTTTAAAATTTGAAGTATGGAGGTATCTTTTATTATTATCTACTACAGTAATATATATATTTTTTAAAAATTTAAGAAATTAAATAAAAGTTTAAAGTTTAAATTTTAATCTTATGTATGGTAAGCAATTTTTCTTTTTAGAAAGTTTGCTTATCTCTCAGAAAGTTGAAAGTTTCTATTAGAAGTGCCGGAAAAATAAATCCAAAATATTTCGTCAGAAAGACACCCTTTCCACAAACCTCTTATTACTTCTATCATATATCTACCAAAGATTTTGACAGCTATTTTAACACTTTATAAACTTGCCAGCAGTAACTGCCGTTTTTCCGAAGAAATCAAACGTTTATTTTTGTTTGTAACTGTTGCGAGATCTTGTTAATATAATCCATAAGTTATATCATGTCACCGGCTATTATATCAGATTAGTTGTAGAACATACTTGACTTAACTAGATTAAGTCGCACTAAAGCAACATCTTGGGCTAATTTTGTGAAATCCCACCTGTCAAGGGACAACTGGAACGGTCAAGCCTACAGTGACGTCACACATTTTCTTCTTCCCATTAACAAACCACGCTCCGCCCCGTTCGAATTGTCTATGTCGGTAACTTCCGAAAAAAAAGTTCTAGTTAAAAAAGTTTAATAACTTCTTAAATATGCATAAGGCCACCAAGGTTAAGCGAAATTAAGTTTTTTACCTTCACAGTTACTTTAAAACGTCGTAAGAAAATTCTTCCTCTAAACGGATTATATTCTAGTCTCCCCAACCGAAACTCGCCAAATTTAATTTCCTAATATTTCTCCTGCCGCAATTAATGTAATAGAAGCTCGAATAGAAACTTAAATCTCTACGGGGGGTGACGCTTTAACAGGATGGGCCTCCTCTTCACTGCATTTTGAGACATTGGATATTGAGATTGCTTCGGATGATTTTGCCTGCAGTGGGAGAGTGATCATCACGATAATGAATTCAGTCGGGTATTTTTATTATATCAGTAAGTAATTTAATAATGGCAGAAATGTTAATCTCTCATCCACTCTTTCGATGGAATCATATGTGTGGTGTTGTAAAAGCTAAGTGTTTTAAGGACACGTTTTGGAATACATAAATGTAGAATGAAATTTATTTTAATCTGTTTATCGGTTTTAAATGTTTGATTGAACTTACTTTAGGTCATTTCGAATTATTATGTTAAGTATTTTGAACAAATAACTAGATTCGATTTTTTTTCAAAAAATTTGAGAAAAAAGAAATTTAGAAAAGAGAAAAGAGAGAGAGAGAGATGAACTAGATGAGTCCTTTTTCAGCTCTTGAGGAAATTTCGAATTTTATACACTGTTAAAAAAAAGTGAGCACGGGTTTACTGTAATAATAAATTCTAGTAGCTGAAACGGATGTGTGGTGAAATGTTTCACCATATTTTCAGTATTCGGTTGAACTATTTTTTAGGTTCAACCGAAGGGAAACAAAAACATGAGAAATGGATCAACTGAATACCGAAAAATATGGTGAAACATTTCACCACACAGCCGTTGCAGCTATTGTAAACCAAGAGACAAAATTTTTTAATACTCCAAATAATGGTGGCAACTAGAAATTTCCAAGATTACAGTGTAAAATCTTACTCCAAAATTTTAAATATGTAGATAGGAAATAACGAGCCGCACCTTAAGTGCTCTTCAAAGACTGATTGAAATAACTCCATTGTTGTGGAATACATTTGAAGTTCAATAATTACCATGCTGGATTTTAATATAAATGGTAAGGTGTGCAGATCTTGATAAGCATTGTATTAATTTATTATAAAGTTGGTTTAAAACTTACAGGAGTGTCTTTTTAAATGTCTTAAAATAAAAGCCTACATTTGTAATGTATATTTTTATGTTCTGTGTTTAAATTAAAATTTGATTTCCAACTAAAAATTTGGTAATTTTTTATACAAATTAATACATTAATTAACTGATACGAAGAAAATAATTTTCATACGTAAAAAAACAAAGACATCGCAAAACTCTAAATGAATAAAAAAGAATTAAAATTAAAACTTGAAACTAGTAGTTAGATCAACCACCAATTCCTAGTGAATTTTATTTTGGAAAAGGTCCAAATTATTACATTGAACAAATTAAGTATTTGGCAACTCTACGTAAAAATTAAAACGATATGCGCTTTAAAAGTGGTTCTTAGAGCTTAATTAAAAAAAAACTGATCTACCTTCAAATTTTACAAATACAGTAATTGGTATTACTAAGTAATAATTGCTTGTAAGATTTTTAATAAACTTCTATATGCCTTTTAATATTTTTGTATACAGATAAGGATTAAATTCGTTTCTTAACTTGAAAAAAAATCAGTGTTTTTTTCTGAAAACTTATAACAGATAAGCACTGCCTTTACTATAGTATGGCATTATACACTGCTCAAAAGAATTAGGGGAGCACTTTGCGTACCTTTGTTAGTCCTTTCAGTTCCAACTTTTTATTTTTTATTTTAAAAATCTAAAATTTGTTAAATTGATTCATTATGCATTCAGAATGAAATGGTAAAAAACAGGGGGGAAAATCTTAATTTTTTAACTAAAATTTAAGGGGGGGGGGGGGAATCGGAATCGTAGTTTTTGAATAAATTATAACAATAATTTTTTCAAAACTTAATTTGTTAAAAAAAAAGTTAAAATCAATTTTTAAACATCTAAGAATGCAAGCGTGAAGAATTTAGGGTCAATTTATTTCATAAAATTTTTTGGGAGTGAATTTTATTTTACCATATTTTTCATATTTTCATTTAATTAAAACAGACATTATTTAATTCTTCAAAAGACATAATTCTTCCATCTAACGATAAATAAGTGCGAGCTCAACTTAGAGAGAAAAAAAACCGCAAGCTGATGACTCCGAATGGAATCATTGGGGGTGAAAGGGTTTAAACCATGCATTCCCCTAATTCTTTTGAGAAGGGTACATTTCAGTGTGATATTCCTTAGCGTTACTATATAGTTATTCTCTTGTGGTTTCATTCAAAAGCCAATGTTCAATCCTTCGATTACAGAAAGTCGTCTATTAAATACCAGCGTTGTAGAACCCTCAAATGTTTTTTATGTATTTTTTTTACAAAATTTATAATTGTACATGAGCTTGGGTTCTGTGGAAGGTTACACCGGATTGCAGAGCGATGTGTGGAATGTTCCAAACATAGTTGGGTGTCAGTCAGCTTACTCCAGACTTAATGTAACGTTATACTATAAAATCATGGTAACAATACATTGTTTTTTTATATTGTGGGGCACAGTCAATTTATATGTTTCATAAGATGCGTTGTCTAAAAATGTATAAAATAAAACATAAAATTAAGCTAATATTTTGTTATCGTTTCTATGAATGTTCAGTTGTGGAGTTCTTTTTCTTCACATAAATTCTGACCAACACAAACACACAACCGTTTTATTGACGATATCATATCAAACATCCATGCGATTATCAACAGGGATTCAAACTCGGGACCTACACTGTTAAATATTTTAGCAAAGATTGCAGCGGAATTATAAAACTTTCTAACAGCCACCGCCAACAGGGGCGAGGATTCACCATTTTGGTGCGTTGAAACCTCAATTTGATTCACTAAAAAAGACTGTGATGCATACTCTAAATTTTGGTGGCAGCTAGAACCACAAAAATTCCAAAATTGAGGTGTAATATTTATCAATATATTCAACAGTATACTAATTGGGATTCAGATGTGCTATCTTCTTTGGCGGTAAACTTTAAATTGATTGGCTTGTTTCAGGTGACGTATTTCTTCCAGCTTTCATTCCTAAACTTCGGCCGAAAGGTGATTCGATTGGTGTTATGTTCCCTCATGACATTGATTCACCAATTGAGGAGAACGAATTCATTTTCATTAGCATTTCTGTTACTCCTCAAAACCGGAAACAAACCAAATTAATTTCGTTGTTAATGATATGAAGAGCTTAGTGGAAGAACGTGCTAAGTGACAAAAAGGTGAAAACGAGAAAATGAATTATAAAGTTTTTCGTTTGCACTTAGATACGTTAAAAACGGGACTAACAAAGGGTAAAAAGTACAATTAACTTAAAGTTTATGAAAAGGGGCAATCTTTTTACCTTTATAAAAGAAGGAATCACATGTTTATTGACACGAAAATCTCAATTTTTTCAAAAATTTCACTTGGCACGTTCTTCCACTAAGCTCTTCATATATGTTATAAAGTATGTTTAATTCTTTGATACTTGTTTGTTGGATGTTACTCGTACTTGTTGCTATTATGTATTAAGATGATTAGATATGTTGTAATAGCAGTGTTCTGGGTCCTTCTGTTTCAGGAGGCCTTGCCAAGATGAAGTCGTGCATGTCGTGCCGCTGCATCTGGCTGTGCTTCAAGGCGCTGAGCGGCGGCGTCCTCCTGATCGCCCTCGGCGTCGGCATGACCGTCTTCGGCTTCTACGCCGACACCTTCGCCGTCCACGAGACTTTCGACCCGGCCACCAACTCCACGAGCGTGGTGCGGAACGAGTCCCTGAAGATGCACCTGCACAACCTCACCTACGTGGGTCCCGTCTTCATGGGCCTCGGGGGCATGATGATCGTGGCCGCCTGCGTACTCATCGACGCCCAAAAGGAAGAGCTGCTCGGGTCCTCCGCCAAGCAGGTCGAGGAGCAGCAGCTCATCGCCGACAAGGCGGAATCATCGAGGTGCAACGGGCCCGCCACTTTCTTCACGCTGGACCTGCCGCCCGCCCGCGTCCAGGATAAAGGCGGGGGGACGCGCATCGACGAGGACGACGACGCGGACGAGGAGATGAAGGAGATCGTGACGGTGGCGGAGGTGGCAAGGCTACCTAACGGCCACCGCCCCCCTTCCTTACCCGTGACGTCCTCGACGTCCCAGGAGGAGACGCCCCTCACGACGTCCAGCCTGTCCACTCCGCCCCTCCCGCGCGTTGCCGTCCGACAGAAGAACAGCAGGAACAACAACCCCGGCCGCAACCACCCCCGGAGCTTCCTGAGCCCCCTGTTCGACGTCCCCTCCCCCCTGGACATCCAGATCCTGGACCCGGACGGCTGCACGCCCGGCGACGCCCTCGAGATGGACGTCTTCTCGCGCGCCACCAAGTGCTTTCCGCCGCCGCCCCCGCAGCGCCTGCAGCTGGCGCCCCGCTACCTGGCGTCCGTCGAGAGTGACGGTTTGTCGGACGATGACGAGAGCACGTCCTTCTCCACCGGGCCCTCGTACAGGACAGGTTACGGCGGGGGGCTCCTGCCGGGCCCCAGGACGGGCTACTGCTCCCCGGAGGGCCCGGACGCCCCGCTGCTCGGGCGGTGCAGCCCGCCCTCGTCGCCCGAGTACCCGGTGGAGCCCCTGATGAAGCGGGGCGGCCCCGGGCTGAGGCGGTTCCAGCTCATGCGCCCCAACTCGCGGACGCTCTTCGACGGGCCCGCCTCGGAGGGGGGCTCCAGGTAGCCCCCCTCCACGCCTTTTTTGGATACTACGTAAATCAATAAAAGTACACGCCAGTGTTTTCCACTTTTTTACTCAAGTTGTGGTTCTGCGTCTCGAGAGGAAATCAGAGGTGAGTTACTTTTTATAAATAATAATTATAATAATAAGTTTTTAAATTTAAATCTGTAATATAAATGTTTTCTATGACGATACAGTACAAATTAAAGGGTTCTTTTGACAAATTTAGAAGATCTGTACAGTTTAAGATTGTAAAGTTTATAATTAGCGTATAGTCATATTTTATCCTAATTATATTATACTCTAATTCTCATTTTTCCTTTAGCTTTTAGAAACAAATATTTACAATTTCCATTGTTTTCAGGCTTTAGTTTGAATAGCATTTATTCTTTGACTACTTCGAAAAGTTATAAATCCCTTTTACTACGAAATTTAATCATTAAACTATAAACACAAATAGCCCTTTCTAAGAAATCAGCGTTTTACTCTAATCGGATTTCCTAGTAATTAGCTTAAATTCAGTGTAATTTCATTGGTTACAGAAGAGCCTTGTTGATGGAAAAATGTTCGTTCATGGGCGAAGTAGTTCGTTGACATTTTGTTAGATTCCAACTCATTGAAAGAGTTATGCCGTGGACTTGTTTTAGACGTGATCGAATTCCTTTTTTCCATTGTTAATTTACTTTTATACCTGCATAACTGTCTGTTTGTTAGTATCAGATAGGTAACTGGATATGATCACTAGCTTGTAGTCGATATTGTATAAGGGTGCTTAGTAAAATGTAAATTTGGATAAATCTGTAGAGACGAACGTGTGTTATTATTTTCATTTTGATTTTGGGGTTGATTTGTGCATCGTTTAGGTTTTATCCCCGTTCAGTTGGACGTAACTGCACTACCGATTTCCTTAGTTTAAATTTTTTATCGAAAGTTTCCCTTACAGAAATTTATTTGGTGCTATTCGATTAAAAAGTTCGTCCGGAATTTATTTGATTTCTTTCGACAAAAGTAGTTTGTTTACAAACAAATCAGTTGTCAACATACAGAAGTGTAGACAAACAGCACCTTTTTATATATATTTTTAAATAAATATAAAAATTCTAGGTTGTCTTCAGCGATATCACATCTTTATTAAAACACGCTGCTACTTCTATTCCGAGTTAATATATTTATGACGCAGAATTTAGTAAACTGAAAGGTTAAACCTTAGAAAAAAATACTTCTTTATCAATTGTATAATTTAGAATTCCTAGGCACAGTAACTAGAAAATCATTAACGTATCCACTGAATAAAGTTGTTTAATATTTAACAACATTGAATGGTTTTAAATTAAAAAATTGTACTGGGAGGAGGGGTATTTTATGTTATGCATAAGGTTTAGGTTTTATTTTGGTGTTTGTAAAATTTGCTGTAAAAGCTGTCGGTTATTTGCAACAAAAAAGTATACTATGACCTTACACTTTGTTTATGGCCCTGGTATTCTAATTTATTTTAATATTGGAACAAAAATGAAGATTTGCAAAAATTTAATTCGAATAAAAGCATGTCCCAATAAATTTATAATAATTTTTATATATTGGACTATATCCTCTTTACAAATATATCATAATACTATACATATATGTATAAAAATGTTATGCGCAATTAAAAATTGTAATTAAAAATGTATATTACCAAACAGAATTATCGAAACCTTATTAAACTTTACAGTTTCAATATTCCAAAAATTTATTTCCACGTCATTACTTGTTTAAAATGTCCGAAATACTTATCCTCAGGACAATAATGGCTTAAAATACCCGAATAACTCATGATGAGAATATGGTTGGTTCAACATATTCGAAAAAGATCGCATAACCGAAAATGGGGCATTGATTCCGAAATATTCCAAACATCCAATACTAGTTATGGAAAAGTTCTCATTATTTAATATTAATGTCCGCCTCCGAATTTGATACAGACGACAGAATATCGATATTGACACAGTTTCAGGAATCAGAGGGGGCTTAGCTGAAACCGTAACTTTACTCACCAAGTGTGTATGGCACATTTGTTGATCCTAGCAAAGGAATCTATGGGCATGATCAAAGACAAAAAATTAATGTACTAAAAAATTAATGAATTCTGCAGTTCGCAAAGTTCGAATAAATGTTTAAAAAATTGAAGCGTCGAGTCAAGATTTTAATAATCACTTGCAAAAACGTTTATATATCTAAAACTGTGCACACTTTCTATTTTAAGAAAAATTTCAAACACTCTTGCATTAAAGTTGTCCATTTAGGCATAATTATTAATTCGAATAAAATTCAAGCAAATATAAAAATAAATTTCTAATTTTCAAAATTCTAACTTTCAAATAAATCATCGTTCTCAAAATAATGATTATACAACATCCCTCGTTAATTTGATTTTAAACTTATTTGTTTAAAAATAGTTCATACTCATTGCTTTATCATGTACGTTAAATCTACATCTTGAAAGAGATTATTAAAAATGTATTAAACACAAATGCAAAATCTATCTTTACTTTCTCTTGAAGAAAACAGTTTTAGATTCAAGCTAGCTTGAAGGGACTTATCAAATAAATTAAAGTCCACCATTAAATGTTACTTTTTTATTACATTTTAAATACTTTTATGAAAACGTCCATAAACTTGTTATTTTTTTATTTTTAAGCAATTTTATAAACCATTTTTTAAAGATTCATTTTATACAGAATTGTCGATTAAATAAAAGATTCAATCTATTCAAGTTTTTACAAAAAAAAAATATTATAAACACGAATTCATTGCAAGCGTCTCCTAAAACACTATCATATATGTTAAATATTTTAATTTTTGGTAAATTCATATTTCGATATTTACTAACGCAAATTTTACAAAGCCAAGCTCGCCAAATTAATCGCCCAAAGATTACAGAACCATAAACCGGGATCGGCATACAAGCGTCCGGATGCTGTGCTCTTCCAACCTCCCAGTTTTTGGAAGTGTGCCAGCGTTATTCATCGCCATTATGTGCTACGGCCCTGGCAGAGCCCTGTATCGTTTGGTCTTTGAGAACATTCCACCCCTTTCGAACGATTGAAACGTTCGAAATCGAATGTTGTCCTGGTGGGATTACAATCGGTCGGGAATTGTTGTGCTTAGGTTGTGAGACACGTGTAATGGTGTGTTGTAAAAGTTTGTAATTAGATAATATAACGATCTAAAAATAACCGATTCAAATGGAATGTGGAAAGTAATAGATTACATTAAGTTAACAAACAAACACTTTATTAACACAAAAACAAACATTACAGAATAATTTTTGTTCGTCACAAGGGGGTTAAAAAAAACCCATATATGTGACTAAATAATCATAATTATAATTGTTAAGACACAATAATAAGACGCATTATAAGTTTAAATAAAAAAACACAAAAAATAATACATTTAAATACATAAATATACACAAAAAGAAAAATGTGGCAATGCTAATGTTTCGTAAGTACATTAAATATAACTTAAAATACTAATAGAAAATAATTAAATGAATCATTAAATCACCTAATTTTTAAATGCAGTCTTTTGAAACTTTTCATTTGTTATATCGTGTTACAAGAAAAATATTTGCATTCTTTTAAGAAGCAAAATACACTGAAAATATTTACATTACCTCCTACCGAAGCAGCTTCTAACTGAGTTCGTTTGAAGGGTGTAGTTTCAATACTCCCATTCTCCAAAATATAACTAAGATATAGGATCCGGCCGTTGATTGGCGACTTCGTCCAATTGAATTTACTTATATCAGAAATCACCAATATCAGAACCCTGTATCTTAGTTGTGTTTTGGAGAATTTGAGTTTCACAATAACACCCTTTGAATTCATCATAAACTTTAATAACACGTTCTTGAAATTTTGATATTCTAAATTACAAACAAAACAAACACTTTATTAACACAAAAACAAACATTACAGAATAATTTTTGTTCGTCACAAGGGGGTTTAAAAAAAAACCGTATATGTGACAAAATAATCATAATTATAATTAATAAGACACCATTATAAGACTCATTATAAGTTTTAAAAAAAAACACAAAAAATAATAAATTTAAATACATAAATATACACAAAAAGAAAAAATGTGGCAATGCTAATGCTATATAATCAAAACAAAATGCCCAAAATTCTGGTCAGCGGGAATATATATATAAAAAAAACAGTTCGCTTCTATAAATTAAAATAATACATCAATATCGTCTATTGACAAAAATAAGCAAATTAAAATAAGCAAAGTAAATACGTTTTATTATTATTCTATTTAATTTATTAAATGCCATTCAAACAAAAATACATAAAATATTGTTGACGTCTGCATCCAAATTTTAAATTTTGATTGACCTATAAAAATTGATTTTGGGAATTTATATTAATTTCGCAAAGCCTGTATATCTGTTTAAAAACCGAAGAAAATTACTAAAACAAATTTTTCCATCTTTAGCCGTCATCTCTGATTTTTATTAGTCATTAAAAAGAATTGAAGGCATCAATCCCTAATTCTTTCACAACGCCCCTTTTTTTTATTCCAGCTATAAAACAAAAGCATTCGAAATTGAGAGGGAAAATTAATCCAGCCCAATCCTTCAAACCAACAAGGGAACTCATAAAGTGAATAAAAAGAGATAAAGTTCAAATGGGCTATATTTGTAAAGAATTTATGTCATTTTCAGCTTAATCGGCGTTGAAAGAAATAAGTAATTTAATTCCGTCTTTTGGGGCATTTCGTCAGTTGTAAAAATAGCGTACTAAAACTTTTGTGTATTTTATTTTTATAAAAAAAAATGAATAATAAACGTATAAAGTGAAAGAGAGGAATTGATAAGACATGTATCAGATATTTAAATTTATTTATTCTTTTTTATTTAATTTTTTTTATTTTGTTTATCGGTGAATAAAATATATTTTATTATGAAGTGGAAAAATATTCTTCTCTTTTTTTTAAGTGTCGAAAACTTTATATAATTTGAATAAATTTTATAAATATATAAAAACTCAGTTTCTACAAGTTTTTTTTAATGCTGATATTTAAAGAAGTTTTAGTACTTAGATTTGAAAATTTTAACTAAAGATCAATTTGCCATTTTAAATTTAATAAAAGTCCTAACATCTGAATAATCAAAGCATTTTTATTTTGTTAGATAAAGATTAAATAAATTTGTAACTTATTTTAATACTATTTAAAAGAAAAACTGTAGAGTTTTGAAAACTCATTAAAATATTAGGAATTACTTAATTTGTTTCGAAAATTTTGTAAAAAGCTTTTTTTAAAAGTTGAATGTTTTTTTTTAGCTTTTTAAAGCTTTAACACTTAAGGTTTCCAAAATAAGTTTCTTGCCTTTTATTGGCTGGTCATTGGTGTGCTACTAACAATTTACTAAATAACACTATACTCATAAAATATGTATTTCTTCTCTTTGTCGTATAATAGTTAAATGATCTTTTATCCGCAATCACTGAATATCATCATCCTACTATTAAACTGACACAACAATCAAATTTTAAATATATCCATTTACCATAGCCGCAACGCCCACGTATCTATTCCTCAACATTTCAAGCACATCCTCATCGAACATCCATAACCTGCAGTAAGAAACCAAACAGCCATCATCTCTACGTGTCCCACACCTTCACAGCATTCGAATTCGAACATTATTCACTGTTCCCAATGAAAAAAAAGTAACCAACTGCAACAAACGGGAAAATCCCACCACGTTTAATAAAAAAGGAACAATTTTACAGAACACACTTCGCCGCAAATCGAATGCGTTCGTGCGTGCTGGGGGAATAATAAGAGCTAAAAAAGAATAAAATAAAGAATCTTCTGGAACAAGTTTTCCCGCGTTTAAAAAGTGTCTGCCAAAGATTCGTGGGAGTGAAATAAATGGTGAAATCACTGCGTTACTGGAAGTAGTAGAAGATTTCGTTTGAATATGTGGTTTACTTTCAATATTAAAATAAATGAGTTAGTCATTATTTTTATACTGACCCAAGTTATTTGGCATTTGATAACACTTTTTTTTATACTTTAATAATATGAGCGCTATTGGAGTAGAGGTAGTGATTTGAAATAGCATGCTTAGAGTCCAGATATCAAATCCCGGCTAAAACAAGGTTGATTCGGTCTTTCATCCATGCAGTGGATCGATAAAAAGAAAAACAATGTACCCTTTTCACTAAACAATAAGGGTTTTGCGTAACAGACCAACTTAACTTAAGATCTATCGTAGTCTTGTAAGCGAATCGGAACATTAGGTCGTGGTTCTCTACAAAATCTGACAAAATACTCAGAGCACACTAGGGCACACGTACTCGTTAAATCTGTTTAGTTCAAAGTCCTAACACCATGTACTACGATGTCGCTATAAGGTGACGCTGGGTTCCAGCAGAAGTTTCAGCTTCTTTACTTGACAAATCAAATGCGAATTTTATACTTTAATAATATGAGCTTTGAGGTTTTGAGGTTGGAATTTGAGATAGCATGCTTTTACAAGTCAAGATTTCAATTCCCGGAAAAAGAAAGATTGATACCGACTTTCATCAGTTCAGTAGGTCGATAAAACGAGAAACAATTTACCCTTTTCACTAAACAATAACGGTTTCGTGTATCAGACAAACTTAACCTAACATCTACCGGGGTCTCGTTAGCGAATGTTAACGTTAGGTCGTGATTCTCTACAAAATTTGACAAAATACTCAGAGCACACTAGGGCACACGTACTCGTTAAATCTGTGGAGTCCAGAGTCCTAACGCCATGTACTACGATGTCGTCGCCATAAGATGGCGCTGGGTGCCAGCTGAAGTTTCAGCCTCCCCAGGTAGCACCCCCATATGGGCCCACGTGGTTTCCTAGTGGGCTTCCATATGAGGCCCAGAAAGAAACGACCCCCTTTTTTTTCGGTGAAACCACGTCGGCCCACATAGGCCCATATGGTTTTCTTTCACATTGGCCCACCTGGGCTTCTCCACATCAGCCCAATACAATTTTTCATGAGCAATCTATTTTGCCTTTCAAGTTGAACGATCTCTTCATTAGTTAATAATATACCGAAACAATTAATATATATATTTTACTAATTTTCATAATATACAGTTGGAGGGTAAAAAAATATTGTATTTGGACAGCAGGTCACTTTATATGACAGATGGGCAATCCATATAGACTTAGATGGGCCATCCCACATCGGCCCACCTGGGTTATCCCATATCGGCCCACCTGGGTTATCCCATATCGGCCCATTCGGGTTCTTCTATAAAGCTCTGTTTTATTAAAATAGCTATAAATTGTACTAATTATTTTTCTAAAAATACATTAGTACTGAACATCATCAATTATTACATCGTGAAATTCACGGTATTGATTTTCTTTATCAAATATAATTTCAATTTGCCTCGAGGAATTAATTTAGAATAATATACGGATGCATATTTTTTATGGTACAATAATTTTTAGTTAACAATGAAACCTATTTACTTGAGTTATAAACAGTCCATTTGACTAAGAATGAAAACCGAGTTCTAAACTACTTTAATCAATGTCGTGGGCTTGTTATGGATAGCCCACAGAAATCTATATGGGTTGCCCATAATGTCCCATGTAGATCCACGTGGTTATATTTTTTTTCTAGAAAAAGCGTAAAATATAAAATTTTTAGCATCCAAATACATTAATGTCACCTAATTATTACAAAATAAATAATATTTTACTCATATTTTATCGTAATTAGTGCATAATTTGCTAAAATTTAGTACATAGGATTCACATGGTTTGGTGATGGGCTGATGGGGCCCACCAGTGCCCATCTGAACCACGTGGGCCCACGTTGGACAATGTGGATCCTACATTGGTGTGCTGCCTGGGTCTTTACTTGACTGTACTTGACAAATCGAATGCGTGCTGAGGGAATAATAAGAGCTAAAAAAAGAATTCTGGAACAAGTTTCCCGTGTTTAAAAAGTGTCTGCAAAAGATTCGTGGGAGTGAAATAAATGGTGGAAATCACTGCTTTACTGGAGGTAGTAGAAGACTTCGTTTGAATGTGGTTTAACTTATTAACTCATTAATTTGGCTAACTCATTTATATTAATATAAATGAGTTAATCATTATTTTTATATTGATTCAAGTTATTTGGCATTTGGTACCGTTTTTTTATACTTTAATAATATGATCGCTATTGGATAAGAGGTAGGGTCAGCTGGGGTAAAATAAATCACGGGGTTAAATAGGTCATGTTTTAAAACAAAATTCCTTAAAAACAAATAATTTAACTTTTTCTTCTGATGATGATAGTTTTATATTTTATTGATACTGTTCATCAATTTATTTACAAAACTATTTGTAAATTCTACTATGCAGTTCTAGTTTTTTGCCATTATATGTTTTAATTTGTGAAACTTTAAATTCTGGCTGAAGAAAACTTTTGTTTTAAGATAAGTTAGAAGTACGTGTATATTAAATTTTTATCTTATATTTTGTACAGATGCTGTTTAATAATAAATTCAGAAAGTTTCAAAATGAAAAAAAGAATAACTAAATTTTTGGAGGAAAAAAACTGAATGGGGTAAAATAGGTCATATTTTAATATAGGTACGGCTAAGCACACATTATACAGCTAACATATTTTTTTGCTTTTTAAATCACTTTCTGATAACTACTATTCTTATAATATTGGTTTGTCACTCTTTTACTCATAAATAACTGAAATTTTTTTAATTCATTGTCCTCTTCATTATTGAAAACCGCTTTCGAGAATTTCAATCCAAAAACAGTGTTGGTGGATTCAAAAGAAGTGGGATATTTCCTCGAAAGATATTGTACGAAAATAAATGATTAAAAACTATGTTCCAACTACACTTCTAACAGTTGAATCAATGGCAATCGCATCATCAATTAAAAAAGTCAAGCTGTTGCAGCAGCGTCATCTACGTCGGTAACTACAACACGTGTAAAAGATTTCATGGGAGTCAAATAAATGGTGGGAATCACTGCGTTTCTAGAGATAGTAGAAAACTTTTGAATGTGGTTTAGTTTCAATATTAAAATAAATGAGAATAAGTCATTATTTTTATATTGACCCAAGTTAGTTGGCATTTCGTACCACTTTTTATACTTTAATGATATGATCGCTATTGGTTTAGTTATGATGAGATACCTAAACCAATTTGAAAGCGATTGATTGAGATAGTGATTTGAGATAGCATGCTATAAGTACAGATTTCAAATCCTGGATTACGAAAGGTCGATTCCGACTTTCATCCGTTCAGTGGGTCGATAAAATGATAAAAGTGTCTAGAAGTAGTGTAAAAGACTTTGAATGTGGTTTAACCTCAATATTAAAATAAATGAAAATTAGCTATTATTTGTATACTGAGTTATTTGGTACTTGGTACCGCTTCTGAAATTTACTTTCAGAGGTTCGATAAAAGGAGAAACAATCCAGTTTTTTAACTAAACAATAAGGGTTCCGTGCGACCGACCAACTTACCGGTCTAGTTGTTGCGATCGCCTATGGTCTCTTAAGATAAAATGGAAATCCATTGCTTTTCTTATTATGGGTTAGTTCTAGACCCTGATTTCAGAGCTGTAAAACTTAAAAATGGACTCTTCGTACTTGTTGAGGACCGGGACGTCACTTGATTTAGTATCCGCGTCAACCTGATTAGGGATCAAGGCTTTTAAAAATTGACTTTTGAAAGTTATTCTTCGTGGTAGTTACGCTTGGCTAAGAAAAACAGACTCAAAGCATCGGAACTCAAAACAATTTACTATAACGAAAATTTAGAATATTTTAAGATTTCTCAGTTTGGAATAGCCTCGGTTACCCTCACTGTTTTCCTATAAACGGAAAATACACACAGCCAAAGTCAGACGAAAATAATCCTAGTACACTGGGACACACTTACTCGTAAAATCTGTGGAGTCCAAAGTCCTAAAGCCGCGTACGATTTCGCTGTAAGGTTGCATTGGGTGCCAGCTCAGGTTTCAATTTCGTCATTTGACTTCGGTTCCAAGTTACTATTCTCGTCGCCTCAAGTTTATCTAGAGCGACGTCAATTCAATTAACCAAACATGTGTTGGTACGCATGAACAGTTTAATGTTTTCAAAATTTATATGTCAAACAATTTTCTATTAGTTAATGGGGCTGGAGAGCCCAGTCGGTTAGGCATTCGCCTTGCATGCGGAAGGTCCCAGGTTCGGGTCCGGGCATTGCCAAAACAACTGCCGACCTATAAACGGCCCGTGCAGCCAAAAATGTCCGACTAATAATACCCCGTGTGGAGGGAGTGCACGTTAAATATGCTCCAAAGTCCCAACGCTGCGTACGATGTCGCCTTTAACGGTTGCGTTGGGTGCCTACTAAGGTGTCGGCTCGTCATCTGACTGTGGTTCTAAATTACAACGTCCATCGCCCATAGCCCTCGTGTAGTTCTAATGCGACGAAATTTCAAAATAATAAAATAAATAAAAATAAACTATTAGTTAATAGTCTATAAAATCTCTATCACTCGAATCATTTCAATGCTCGCTCAATTGCTATCAAATCATAGGATAAACAATAAAATGTTCTTGCTTATAATCTGCATCTTTAGGATCTCCATCGATTTTAGACGTAGGCCTCTACTCTTTCGGAAAATCATGTTTTTAACTTCTAGTTATTGGGTGTTTTTCGACAAGTTACCAATTCGTCGCTTACTCATATCCAAATCTCCATAAATATATCTTTTAAATTTAACCAAACATTTGTGCTAAATACATGAATTTGTAATGCTAACTATATTTATTTATATTTCTATAGAATCATGCAATTTCCCAGTCTAAATCTGAACATCTAATTTCATTTGGCAAATAATTGTAAGGCTTGGTGAATAAAATCCCGTTAGTGAAAATTCCATAATCATCGACTCCGTTTGTTCTTGCGCGTTTGTAATGTTTGAAATGTAATTGCCCTTGTCGTGTATCAAACTCCTGATAACGGAGGGAGTGTTGACTGGATCGACAGTTAGCTTAAAATAGGCTCTTTTGTTTGCATGCGAAGGCGTTCAAAGGCCTCTTGGTCAGTTTTCACTGTTTGTATGGAGCATTTGAATTATATTTCCAGTTTGGCTATATTTAGTAACCATTTGCTATCCACTCTTTACAAAGCTACAACATATACAATTTTGTAGAATACTTTAATTCTTCTTTCTTTCATTTGAAAGAATCAATAAAAATGCAATTCGGCTATTCAGGTTCATCTGTCGGTTTTTATTATAATAAAATAGAACCTGAAAACGTATTAAAAATAAGCTGATGAAAACTTGGCTGTTATATTAATACATTTTAGCAACTAATTTGAATTATATCACTAGATTTTGCTAACTGATTTTCACTAAATTATGTAATAATTAGTTAGTATTTGCCACAATTGTCCTCAAAGGTACTGCATTTATCTACGCCACGCTTTATATCTCTAACAGTAAAACTGTGCTGGTGGTAGCCTATCTCCCTCCAGTTTTATCGAGTAACGTTTCACCAAACTTATGGAGTAACGTCAAACAAGAGAAAATGTTTATTTCTATTTTGTGGTGTTACTTTACTCCGTAAAACTGGAGGCAGCACTTACTAAACCGATTTTAAGGTGGAGTAAACACCATATTTGCTCAACGTTACACCAGATTTTTTCAGTGTCATGCATATAAATGTATGTTGGTAAATTAAACGTTTAATAAAGAAAACAAATTTCTTCACATGAAAAAGGTATATGTTTTTACAAGGAAAATCTTTAAAAAAAATTCTAAATATCTTCTCATTTTAACATGAAACTGTGAAAAAAGAAAAATTACAAAGATATAAATTGATAAAGATAAAAACTTCACTGCCAAAAGTATTACACCATGTTTACAAAAAAATTGTAATATACTTTTTTTTAAGTTAAACTATTTTTAATACTTTTTAAAAGATAAAAACCTGCTAAATACTAAATCAAACTATTCAAATAACAATACCAATTTTAATAGTTGATAAAAAAATATGAAACACCAAATTAATAAAAAAAAGTTTCGAAGTCCCCTGAAATCTCAAGCTGTTCAGATACTTATTTTATTTAAAAAAATTTGTAGAGACACATTTTGTCTGATGACAACTCAACAATTTTAAAAGAAATATTTTATTGTGCTTTTAAAAGTCCCTTTTAGACTTTAAATAAAAGAAAATTAACAATTGTATACTTTTAGAGGTTTGAATAATTGAATTAGCATTAGTGTTCTAACGGAGAAAATGCTTGTTTAAATTAAAACGAAGCAATTAAATTCAAGCAAATATAATTATAATTTCTTCCGATGTAGTATTGATTTTATCATTTCAACAACGTTATTTAGCATAGAAGCAATTCTTAGCATAACTATCAATTAAATTTTAATAAATTAGCTTACATATTTGCTTAATAGAAAAGTAATTAAATTTAATATGTCGTCGATATTTGAGCATTTAAGGGTATATGTCATCAAAGATTTGTTCTGTAAATGCTTTACAATAAATACGCTGATAAGGTTTTTTTTTGGAATTGAAGTTGTTATTTAAAAAGCACATGTAAATGTTTGCTACTTATTCCATTTTAGTGGTTTATTTTATTCTATCAAAATACAACGAAATTATTCATAGGTTTTCTTAAAGTTAGCTTTTTTTACGACTTTTTTACGACAAATGTTTTTCTTTTATTAAATTAAAAAAAAAAAACTTTTCGTTTCAATATGAATGAAGGAGCTAAGTACTGATGTATAACTATAATTAAATTAACATGAGTCGAAACCAATTAATATCAAAGAGCCAAATTTTCCACTAGTTTGATTTTTTAAGTTAACTTTTTTTTGCTATAAATGTATGTTTATCAATCATAAATAAACCGTCATTATACCCTGTTCTGTACTGATTCATTCTAAATGCAAGTGCTTATGAAGAGAAAAAAGGTGGACAAAAACCTACATACAATGTTGGTTATATTCATCAAAATATCAAAAATAATTATATATTGATATCAAATGATTAAATAGGTTAAGTATTTTTAAAAGAAAATGCCAGATACATAAAAACCTAACATAACGAAAGACGTAAGTTTTTCAAACAAATTTTATTTCATTAATATTAATATTAATAATGATTCGAGTAGTTTTTGATGATTTTTGTGTTCGATTGTTTAGTTGAATTTTTCAATTGTGTATTGTCCTTTTTTCCCTTAGGATATCTCGCAGAGTAAAAATGTGTGAATAGATGTTAACCATGGTATTTATTTTTAAGTTTGAATAATGAATAATGTAGAGAGTGAAAGTTTTTTGATAAGTTATTACAGAGATTTCTGTTGTTCTATATCGAGCCCTTGAGAAAGGAGTGTGATAGGTTAAAACTATGATCTTACTTTAGACAGAGGTTTAAATCGTGTTAAGACGAAGTAAATATGGCATAAAACGCAAAAAAACTCTTTTTAAATGTTTCGCAAAACATTTGATTTATTTATATTTTAGTTTAAAAACAACAACAATATTTTGCACAAGGATCAAGCAGTAAAAAATAATAAGGTATAAATAAATCGGACGCGAAATAATCTCTCTGAAGTGACAATAAAAATTTTTGAAATACTTTTAATATAAAAATATAATGCGAAAAAAGGACGCTCTATGCCATTTTCTCAAGAAACATCTTTTAGTCGCAATAATTTCCCATTTCCTTAACTATATTTAACAATTCAATTAATATTATTTATCGTTTGTTAAATTAATTTACATTTAGAAGAATAAATAATTTGTAAAATGGGAATATTTCTTATGACGTCACACTCTCTATATTGCGATTTCATTGGTTGTTTTGTTTTCTTTAACAAAGTGTTGATGTTTTGTTTTCTTTAACAAAGTGTTGATGTTTTGTTTTCTTTAACAAAGTGTTGAAACAAGTTCATTGGTTTTATAACATCACGCGCTCCGAACTGCGATTTCATTGGTTGCTTTGTTTTCTTTAGAAAAAAGTGTTGAAACAAGCCCATTGATGCTTCTAAAATAAAAGCGAAACTTTGAATGTTTTTTATGCAAAATTAGAACTCTTGACGCATTTTTCTTCATACATAATGAACCATCAAAAGAACTCTATTGTAATCTATACTGTGACATCATTCCATATTGATTAATATCGCAAAATAAGTATTTCTTCGATAGTTTTATTTTTATTTTAAATAAAGTTTTTCGATCATTTGACGAATCGGCAACAGTGGAAATATTGAATAAAAATGGAATTTTCATGTTATTTTGATGTAGATTTAATTTTTGTTCATTTAAATTTAAAATATACTTCTAATTTGATGTTTTTATTAAAATTTGAGATAAAGCCTTGCCTGATTTTTTGCTTCAATATGACGTTTCCCACTTGTTTGTGAGGCTTGTGGTTCTTTCTGTGAAAGTGGGTGACACAAAGACATACGGACGGACTTAACGATTATAATACCTTAAACTTTTAACGTTATAAACGTAGTGTGGAAACTAAAACTAAAGTACCAATGATCTTTTACTGACTCTATTCCAGTTTTATATGGTTGCAATTCAGATTTCATTGGCTGTGTATATAAATACGAGACAATTAGACAACAAAAATTATAACAAAACACTCATTTTCTTCTGGGTTTTTTTTATATTACTCTATAAAATGGCAATAAGATTATTTTATACCGGAAAATAAAGCTTTTTTTCACTCGTTACGTGGTTTATCCTTATTTATTCCACAATAGGGCTGATATTATCCCGGGCGCCATTCCGTCTATATGAAAAAAGTTGTCTGTCGCCTTTTAACAGCAAAATTAGTTCCCAAACATCGTGAAAAATACTCGATGGAGTTAATTCTCCGATTGACGTCAGGGAGAACTGCCCCTTTTGCGTATGACGTCATAAATTCGTTGAATGGATAAAATCAATGATCTTCGCCAAGAAAGCATCGCCAGCGCAGGCGCGTCGCCAAGACGTAGTTTGTGAAATTACGAGACACGTGAAAATACGGTTGGTTGCGTGGACGACGTCACACTAGAGTTGAATAATGAAGTATCGGGGATAACTTAGAAGTTTATATAGATTAGAATAATACCCTTAAACATTTTTGATAATGCTGGAGGCTGGATAATTTTTTATTTTCTAAGTTTGTTAAGATTTTTAATGTGCTCATAATTTAATACACATTTAAATAACATAAGAAGGCAATTTTTCAATTCTTGCAAATCACAATAGGTATGTTTCAAGTCGTGGATGGCATCAGCTCCAAGTGTTTGCTTTCATCTGTAGCCTGGAATAGAGCCCGGGTGGCCTAGTAAGTTTGATTGCAGCCCATTACGATACAATCAGCGCACTGTACCGGGTGCGGGTTCGATTCCCACCTTCGTCCTGGGTGTACTTTCTCTCTCTGTGTCAGTAAAAATTCGGTCTTTGTCTGTCTTACTTGACGAAGATTTATAAGAGGGCTCTGAGCAAGCACACAAGCCGGAAAATGCATGTACCAACTTACCTTTTCTAGAATTACTTATGTTTTTGGTATTAAAAAATGAGTTTTATAAGAATATTCTATTTATTAAAATTTTTAAATGCCAACTTCTTGATGTGCTGTTGGTTGTTCAAAACAATTAATAAAAAAATCTTGCATCGAAACAAATTTCATCTCTATCGGTCATTTCGAGAGGGAAACCGAAGCAACCAATGAAATTCAGTATGGATAAAAATGAAAACAAAAGCGTTACACTCCCATTTCCACTCAATCATTATTTGAGAAACTTTATTTGAAATTACTATAAATATTATTTTGATATAAGTCAGTTTAGAATGACGTCTAATATGTATCAAAATAGGTTTCTTTGATATTTTTTGCATTATTTGTTTAGAAAGAGTCAAAAGGCGTATAATTCTAAAGCAGACGTAATTATTCATTTACGTTTAAACATTTATTGATGAATAATGACGTTTTAATACTATTAATCCTTTCTGATGAGGTCTTTTTTGTTCCTTTTTGTTGTTTAAATTATATATCATTTGGTTTAGTTAGATTTTAAAGGTGATTTCTTGACTTAATGTTGTTGCATATTGATATGAAATGTTTTGCTTCTATTTAAAGTAACGGATATTTCAAATTTAGTTTTCAAAATATAATTAAATTTAGTAAACCATAAGAGATAATTATTGAATTTTCTAAAGAAGTAAAATGAAACTAGCCAAATTTCGAGTGTAAATATTTATTATATATTTAAGGTATAATATAATTATTATTCCCGAGGTACAACACCTTCCCCTACGACTTTACTTGATTTACATAGTTAAATCGAGTTATATAGTTAAATTTCGCGTTAAAGGGGTGAAAGCGGATGGATTATTTAACAATTTTCCGTTTTTTAGTGAGAAATATAATTTTCCATTATTTGTAGTTGAAAGAATGAGGAGAGTAATAATAATTTATAAAGTTTTTAATTTATTTTAAAATAAATTTATTTTAGAAATTAGTCAAATTCGTTTTGTTTATGTTTGCTCAGATTGTGAGGTGAAATTTAAATATGTATTTAGATTATAGTTCAAGACGATAATTTATTAAACAATTAAAGAATAGAATAAACAACAAGTATATTTTTTATTTAAAAGAGAAACTTATCATTTGTATACAGAAAGTGTGGAAACAAAGTAGTAAGGTAAAAAAACTATTTTAAATAATTAATAAGCAATTAAATAAACTTGTAAATGAATATAAAAATAAATTTTATAGAATATTGTTATTAAACAAGTAGGTTTATAACAGAATCTGTCACTCAGCCCGCTTCCACAAAACATTTGTGCTTAACAGCAAAAAAGTCGCCAAACATAATATAAATTCTATTATAAACATTTACACCCTAATTTTTGGTTAGTTTCATTTATTTTATTTCGGAAATTCAATAAGTATTTCTTCAATAATTATTAACGTTTGCAAAAATTAATTTATATTTCAAAGAATAAATCTATAATAACAAAAATGAAGTTTTGTGGTGTGTATGCTCCATATAGACACTTAAACTAGACATTTGTTTGACTCGTAACTTGCACAAATGTGTAGTTTATACTTAAGTTTCAGATTTTCATGATTTTTTGATGTGCTGTTGGTTGTTCAAAACAATTAATAAAAAAATCTTGCATCGAAACAAATAATTTCATCTCTATCGGTCATTTCGAGAGGGAAACCGAAGCAACCAATGAAATTCAGTATGGATAAAAATGAAAACAAAAGCGTTACACTCCCATTTCCACTCAATCATTATTTGAGAAACTTTATTTGAAATTACTATAAATATTATTTTGATATAAGTCAGTTTAGAATGACGTCTAATATGTATCAAAATAGGTTTCTTTGATATTTTTTGCATTATTTGTTTAGAAAGAGTCAAAAGGCGTATAATTCTAAAGCAGACGTAATTATTCATTTACGTTTAAACATTTATTGATGAATAATGACGTTTTAATACTATTAATCCTTTCTGATGAGGTCTTTTTTGTTCCTTTTTGTTGTTTAAATTATATATCATTTGGTTTAGTTAGATTTTAAAGGTGATTTCTTGACTTAATGTTGTTGCATATTGATATGAAATGTTTTGCTTCTATTTAAAGTAACGGATATTTCAAATTTAGTTTTCAAAATATAATTAAATTTAGTAAACCATAAGAGATAATTATTGAATTTTCTAAAGAAGTAAAATGAAACTAGCCAAATTTCGAGTGTAAATATTTATTATATATTTAAGGTATAATATAATTATTATTCCCGAGGTACAACACCTTCCCCTACGACTTTACTTGATTTACATAGTTAAATCGAGTTATATAGTTAAATTTCGCGTTAAAGGGGTGAAAGCGGATGGATTATTTAACAATTTTCCGTTTTTTAGTGAGAAATATAATTTTCCATTATTTGTAGTTGAAAGAATGAGGAGAGTAATAATAATTTATAAAGTTTTTAATTTATTTTAAAATAAATTTATTTTAGAAATTAGTCAAATTCGTTTTGTTTATGTTTGCTCAGATTGTGAGGTGAAATTTAAATATGTATTTAGATTATAGTTCAAGACGATAATTTATTAAACAATTAAAGAATAGAATAAACAACAAGTATATTTTTTATTTAAAAGAGAAACTTATCATTTGTATACAGAAAGTGTGGAAACAAAGTAGTAAGGTAAAAAAACTATTTTAAATAATTAATAAGCAATTAAATAAACTTGTAAATGAATATAAAAATAAATTTTATAGAATATTGTTATTAAACAAGTAGGTTTGTAACAGAATCTGTCACTCAGCCCGCTTCCACAAAACATTTGTGCTTAACAGCAAAAAAGTCGCCAAACATAATATAAATTCTATTATAAACATTTACACCCTAATTTTTGGTTAGTTTCATTTATTTTATTTCGGAAATTCAATAAGTATTTCTTCAATAATTATTAACGTTTGCAAAAATTAATTTATATTTCAAAGAATAAATCTATAATAACAAAAATGAAGTTTTGTGGTGTGTATGCTCCATATAGACACTTAAACTAGACATTTGTTTGACTCGTAACTTGCACAAATGTGTAGTTCATACTTAAGTTTCAGATTTTGAACTTTCAGAGCTCAAAATGTTCTATTTTTAGAGAAAATTCGAATATTTTTTAAAAAAAAAACTCCACTTTCGCCAAATCGGATCATTTTTTTTCCTTTCGTGATGCCATTCGGCAGAAGAAATTAAATAAGACTTTTAGGAAATTAAAATTAAAAATGTTTATTTTAATATGTTGCCAATACCTTCAGAAACTAAATTCATTATTTGAAAAATAATTGACATGTTTCAAGTGACGTAATTCCGTTTAGTCTCCATTCTAGGATTTTATTGTGGGTTTAGGTAATGATTTTTTCATGGATGGTTCTGTTGTTTGCAAATATGCATATTTAAGCTACCTATTTCCGTGAATTATAACTATGATGGATGTTCAAAGCCTAACGTACTAGAGCTGCATATTAGTGTTTAATGTTTTCATTATTTTGCCAAATACATTGCCGAACTCGCCAAATTCTTACCTAAAAGCGCCAAATGAGCCATTTTTTTTTAATTTATAATGTTGGTTGATTGTTCGAAGGTCGTCGTGCTAGAGCTGTATAGTAAGTGTGTTTGTAGCTATATCTCTTTTCTCGCCAAATTCTCACCAAAAAGGCGCCAAATTAGCTAAAAGGTTTTATATGTTTATGAGGGAAATTACGATAACTATTAAGCGTGCATTTTATAGCGTATGTTTTTATTTTGGATTTTTAAGGTAATATAAGTAACCGTATTTTATACTTTATAACAAGCGGGAATAATAACATACGTTTATTATCTTATAATGGATTAAATTGTACATATACTTTGATCAATTACAACTTTTTTTTAGTCCGTGCGAAGAACGGGTATTTATTTGCTAGTACATAATATTCCTCTCTTTTAAATAGAACCAAGATGGAACCACAACTTTTCATATCACCATACACAAAGAATCTCTTAGTGAAATATATTTGACGTCATTTCAAACTGATTGATGTCGGAAAAATAAATTTCTTTTAATTTATTATTTAAAAGAATTAAAGTTTCTCAAGTGATTGTTGCGAATGGCAATGGATATTTAATTCTAATAAAAATGGCTTCTTATGCTTTTTAATGAGCATTAAATTTTGCAGTTTTTAAAATAATTTAAGTACTTCGAATTCGAATTTTTTCTGAAATTATCAATGTCTTCTAATTTCGATGCGCTGAATTTTTTGACGTATCACGCTTGCCTATAGCATTTGTAGTTTGGGCTATGAAAATGGGTGACAGACAGAGAGACGGACTGAAGACGGACTGAACGATTATAATACCTTCCACTTTTTACGTTATAAACGTAGTGTGGAAGCTAAAAACTAAACTAGTTTACTTCCCATAAAAGTTTTTAAGGCAAAATTCTATATTGTATCAATTTTTAATACTATTGTTTGTTTTTAAACTGGTTGGATTAGTCGATATAGATTAAGTCTCACTTATAATTATCTTATATTTTCTTATGTTACACATTTTCTCAGATAAATTGTTTGAATAAATCTTTTATCGCATAGTAAAAAATAGAATATAATTTCGTAGGAAAAAAAGAGGGGGAAACAATGTGACACTGTACCTTAAATTAAGTCAAATATTTTTTTATCGTGTGTCTAAAATAACCGAATAAATATTTTGTAAAAATGCAATGTTACTGTATCAAAACAAGTTTAATTAAATTAAAGAATACCGTAAACACCTGACTGCAAAGATCGAATTCCAAATTCCTGTCATCCGGGTATCAAACCAATTGCTTTAGATATCAATGAAACTTTTATTTAAACACGGAACACATAAGATTTTAAAAAATACTATATTGATGCAGAAAAAATATCGTTATCAATAAGATTTTTTCAAAAATAATTTTAAATGGTGCCTATTTGATAGAACAAAGTGAAAACCTTACAAATAGAAAAATCCTTAATTTAACGTTTAAAAGCATTCTTTAAAAATTATTTCACCCTAAAAGATGTAGTTAAAACCATTTAAAGAAAACTTTTTATTGTCAATATAAAAAATTATAAATCACTATTTCTACTAGTGTACATCCATATGTCAAAGAGTATCTTTGATATTTCGGCTTTAATAATAACATAATCAATAGTCAGTAGGCGAAAAGTTAAAACCAATTTCGTTAAAACCACATTCAAACGTACAATAGGCGCTGTTTGAAAAGCTAAAAAACAATTTTATCAAAAAACGAACACAACATGTGAGGATGCCTCAAAATCAATTTATTGACACCATCGATTAAAGTAGTACACATTGTGGCATCAACACATTTTCCCCTGTTATCTATGGGGCTTAGCTTTCGATCTTACTATGGGATCTATTTGGTTAGTATCAAAAGTCAGAATACATGTTGTAGATAAAGGTGTGATACGAAATGGATGTAAAATTAGCAGTTTATTGGTCAGAATTATGTAAAATTTTACAAGAGCACTCTTAGTTCCAGAGCGAAATTGTCTGGTAATTATAAATGGTTAAATTAAATAATGGAGCAATAGCTCAAGAAGATAACTTATCAAATTGGTTTCTCTTTATATGACAGCGAAATTATGAAATCCCATATTTTTATTGGGATATTTCTTCTCCTTTCTTATAATCAGTATCAGTATAATCAGTATAATCAGTATCTTACTACAAGGCAGTAAATAGAATTTTTTTAATCGAATACCTCGAACAAAAGAAATATAGAGTACTGTTCACATTTCATTGATGTCTGCATCTCATTGCCAACTAGTATCATTAAAACATTTTAAAAAGCATAGCCAGCCGAATACTTAACATTAAAACCCACAAGAACTATATTCCTTCTCTAAATTATAACAGTGCAATTTGAACCACGATAGCCAGACTGAGGACGTGAAATGAAAATATTCTCTAATGGTAAACGAAGTTACACAAGCTGCCCTCATTGCACCCATGTAGAACTCTTTCTAAACATTATTTTGTCTTCCCAAACAGTTTCATATTGATTTTGCGCCACCAAATCAGTTCCTCTACTCGCGGATGTTTTTGAAGTCACCGGATGCGTTTTAGTTACTCTTGGTCATATCTACTCCAGTTCTATTCTTTTTCTCCCCTTTGCTCTACTGCACTAACTTTCATGGACAAGGTTACAACGAATTTTTAAATTAGCATATATTTAACCACGACCTATCGGATACCACATTTGGTTTGAACGTTTACGGCTGTCTATTTAATTGGAGAGCATTAACGCAGCCAAGTTTGCCTCTTGACTTGCTGTCAAACGACGAGGTCGGCAAATGAGCTGTGACCCAACCGAACACGTAACGACATCTTACGCTAACATAGGGACTTAGGACTCTGTAGACTTAACGAGAACGTCGGTCCCATTCTACTCACGGGCCCCGTGAAATTTTCAATCATTTAATCATTTTTTTACTAGCATTACTGTGCATTTTATAAATATGTGTTTAGAATCGAGAATCGTTTTGAAGAAAGGCAGGCGTCTTTTCAACATGGCCTCGGGAATAGCCTCTATTAAAAATGTTAATTGGCAAATCAATACCTCTGGGGGTGACAAGCCAATTCTGGGGATCCTCTAGTTGGCATCTGTCTCTAAAAATTAGATGGATCCACTTATGTGTGTATGTTGTCTGTTGTGTCTGTCTTACTTGACGAAGGTTTATAAGCGGGTCTCTAACCAAGCACACAAACCTGAATATATATGTCTACCAACCAACCAGGTTAATTGAAAAAATAAACCAATGCACCCTATATATAGTAGGTTAGGCTTTGTTGAATAATTATCATCGCACTAGAGCTACACGATGGCTATTGTAGACGGATCTAGTAATTTAATGCCACAGTCAAGGTACACTTGAGTAGGCACCCAAAGCCACTTTTTAGTGCTTCATCACACACGGCGTCCGGGCTTTGGAACAAATTTTTCATGCATCCTTCTACATGCGGTATTCGTATGACTTTTTGGTTGTAAAGGCCGTTTATAGGTCTGCAGTTATTTTGGAAATGCCTGCACCCGAACCTGGGACCTTTTCTCATGCAAGGCAAACACCTTAAGGAACGTCTATAAATAACCTAATGTTGATGTTTTTTGTGAGGGGGTCGAGCCGAATATCATCAAATCTCACGTAAGGGGGAGGGGTGTCTTGTCCGATATCGCTTAATTTTCGCCGCAAAAAAAAATCACGAAGAGGAGGAAGAGGGTAAAAAATCGTCAAAATTGCATCACGTGATTAAGGAAGACCCCTACAGACGGATCAAAATCCAGCCCCCACATAATAGTAGGATCGGAGTTTATCAATCCCCGAGGCAAATGCCACATCCCACGCCCCAGTAAGCCGCAGCCTGTTTATGCCATCGCCTTATTTATTACCCGAGCGGTCCCCTTAATTTCTTTCGCGTTGTCATTTTCAATGTAAAGCATGACACAGTGATCACTCTTATCGGCGCTGATCAAAACATTCGATTGATCCGCGTTTTATTGATGGCGGAGTTAATAGAATTGCCTTGAGGTGAGAGCTGAATAGATAGGTTTAGTAAAGGTGTGGAGGGGCCCGGGTGGCCTAGTGAATTTGATTGAAGCCCATTACGAAACAGTCTGCGCACTGTACCGGGTGCGGGTTCGATTCCCACCTTCGCCCTGGGTGTACTTTCTCTCTCTGTGTCAGAAAAAAATCTGTCTTTGTCTGTCTTATTTGACGAAGGTTTATAAGCGGGTCTCCGATCAAGCACACAAACCTGAAAATACATGTACCAACCTACCTACCTAAAGTTGTGGACTTATTTTATTTAAGGGTATTGTGGGTTCCGATTCTATATAAAAGTTATCGTGCAGGCCAAAGTATATATCATGCATAAACAATCATATGGTACTGTTTCCCGTAGTGGATGGCAACAGCTAAAACGGTTTGTTTTAATTTTTTTCTGGAATTACTTTTTTGTATTCAAAAATGAGTTTTCTAAGAATATTTTACATTCTTCTTTCTACTTCTCTATAAGAACTTCTTGATGTGCTGTTTGTTGTTCAAACCAATTGTTAAAGAAAGCTTGCATAGCAATAAAAGTTTCTTTTCATCTATATCGGTCATTTTGAGAGTGAAACCGAAGAAACCAGTGAAAGCGCCAGTACGGAGAAAAATGAAAATAAGAGCGTTACATTATCTGAAACATTCCCATTTTTTTTGTGGCTTGGATTAGGTTATCGACGTACTATATTAACGTGTGGGTCATTGGCGATAGCATAATATGCAGACCTGATGCCAGATCTCCGGATTTTACCAGGCAATACCGGATTACTTTTAGCTTCCACACTACGTTTATAACGTAAAAAGTGGAAGGTATTATAATCGTTCAGTCCGTCCGTCTGTCCGTCTGTCACCCACTTTCACAGAAAGAACCACAAGTCCCACAGACAAGTGGGATACGTCATTTTGAAGCAAAAAATCAGATTAGGCTACATTCCAAATTTCATTAAAAAATTTAAATTAGAAGTTTATTTAAAATTTAAATAACTAAATTTTTTTATCTACATTGAAATAACATGCAAATTTCATTTTTATTCATATTTTCACTGTTGCCATCCACAAGTCCCACAGACAAGTGCGATACGTCATTTTGAAGCAAAAAATCAGATTAGGCTACATTCCAAATTTCATTAAAAAATTTAACTTAGAAGTTTATTTAAAATTTAAATAACTAAAAATTTAATCTACATTGAAATAACAAGCAAATTCCATTTTTATTCAATATTTTCACTGTTGCCATTTCGTTAAACGTACGAGAAACTTTATTTGAAATAAAAAATAAAAATATTTATTTATGTGATATAATTCAGTTTGGATTGTTGTAATATCACAATAGAGTTCTTTTGATGGTTTATTATATATGTATGAAGAAAGATGCATAGAGAATTCTAACTTGGCATAAAAAATATGCCAAGTTTTGCTTTTATTTTTAAAGCATCAATTGCACTAATTATATATTTTTCGAACTGTAAATTAATTTAACAAACGACAAATGACTGAATTTTCGAAAGAAATGTAAATGGTAAATTGTGGGGACGCGACACAAAGATATTTATTAAAAAAGATTATACATTATTATTCTTCGAACTTCAAACAAATTAAGCAAACGATAAAGTCTAATTATTAAATCTGAGAAGAAGAAATTAAGGGAAAATAATTAATTTTATCGTTTAAATGTTTAATTACAACTAGTTAAAGGCTCTGTTTGGCGAATTTCTTTCTGAGGTGTATAAATAGTTTGTTTCCTGTTGAGCACAAATGTTGTGTGGAAGCGGTTTAAGTGACAGATTTTGTAACAAACCCCTACTTGTTTGAATTTACATGTTATATGTAACAATTGCCGGATTTTCGAAAGGGGAAATATTCAACTATTTCTTGGTGACCGCGGTGTCCGGAAAATGGTTATTACAGAGTTAAGTTAGGAGAGTTGGTAGGTTTTTGTTGGTTGAATCAAGTCGCGCACTAGAGTCACAGTTGGCAAGTCTGAAAATGAAACAACGAGGTCAAGTAACTGGGCTGATCTCTATGAAGTCCCTTGGAACACAACGGATTTACGATACAGCATTTTTCATTGAGTTTTGTCTGTTTTGGCTACAAAATCCGTTTGTAGATATGACGTTTAAGGAATATATTTTATATCATGTCGCTTTTTGGTATTACTATATTACTATTATAGTATTACTGTAGGTTAGCCCTTTAGCAATTGAGATACTTAGAACCCTGACTACTTCTATTTATTTCGCATTGAGGTAACGGACTCCAGTACTAGTTTCCATTTTAACTTTTAAAAAATTTAATTTTTCTACAGATAATTGCTCAGCTACAGTATGTCCTTCATTTTTACACAGTTTATAAAATCCTGTATTAATGTAAATTATTTGTTCTCTTAAGTATTTTTCAAACTGAAAAGGCGTCTTTCAAAATACGTTTTAAATTATTTATTTTTTATATTCAAGACAAGAAAACCCTTATCTCAAATTTGAATGTTTATTCTTCTTCTATTGTCCGTAATAATACTAAGAATTGCTTGCTGAATTCCTATAATATTCAACGTCTTTTAAAAAGCAGCATATATTTGAAAAAGCCGTCATCTGATATTCTTATAGAGTTACACTTGCCGGGTTGTTGAAACAAACAAAAATCAGGAGGACATTTGAATAGGGACACCATCGTTCAATTTGTTGAATAATTCATAATACTCAATTCATCATTTTCATAGACTTCAAATTTCTACTCGTAGCTCATATTTATTTATGTAAATATTTGAAGCGTGTAGTTAGAAAACTCGCATTCGCCAAAGTATAACCAAGATATAGGGTACATTGCCGACTTATGATGATGGTAAGTACAAATTGGACTCAGTCACCAATAAATGGAGCCGAACCCTGTATGTTAGTTATACATTGGTTTAGGTTTAGCTTCAGTTTGAATTATCGTCGCACTAGAGCTACACTAGGGCTATTGGCGACGGGCGTCGTATTTTAGAACCGCAGTCAAGTGACAAGCCGACACCTGAATAGGCACCCAACGCAACTGTTAAGGGCGACATCGTACGCAGCGTCGGGACTTTGGAGGGTATTTAACGTGCACTCCCTCTACACGGGGTATTATTCATCGGACATTTTTGGCTGCACGGGCCGTTTATAGGTCGACAGTTATTTTGGCGATGCCCGGACCCAAACCTGGGACCTTTCGCATGCTAGGCGAATGCCTAACCGACTGGGCTCCCCAGCCCTTAGTTATACATTGGAGAATCTGAGTTTCTTCAACTACACCATTCATTTAGTTAGTTTGAAAACTAAAATTCTGTAGCAAAAGAAATGTAAGCATCATGAAATATAAAAATACAAATAATAAGGCAGTAAATAATTCTGCTTATGTACATTATGGTAATGATTATATTGGAACATCAAAAGGAAAATGGCTAAGAACATATTATGATTTTTTTAAACTATGATAGGTCCGACGAAATACTTTGTTGGTATTTTATCATCATAAAGACCAGATACTATAGTATAAATACTATCCGAATTTATAGGATTAACAATAAAATGTATTGGACAAAATACTTACATTTTTTACAGAACTATCAGTTACAGTTTTGGCTAACTGTACAACAATTTATTTTCGAGAAAACCGTTAGAGGATAGTTTGTCTAAAAAGGGAAAATAAAAATAGCTGAACTGTATTACTTCATGGATGATAAATAATAAAAACTGACTCTTTATCAGTATCTTTTTAAATTATGATGATGTTGTGTGTGATGTCGTTTGATGTTTTCGAATTCTTAGTATAGATTATAGTATTTTAAAGAATTATAGTATTTCAGTTATTTTACCCATTTAACAAAAGTTAGGATGACATATTAAAAAACTCACTTGTATTCATTATAAAATATTTGTTGCGGTTGGTACATGCTCAGGTGTCAGCCTCGTTACTAGACAGCGTTTACTACCGACTCCCGCCACCATTAGCTATCGTGTTAAAATTACTTTTAAAAAAAACTTAATTACAAAGAAAACAACTTTGAATTGTAAAAAAATTCCGTAACGGTCAAAGGTAAAGAAAAATTAAAGAAACATTAACCATAAAATATACACGCAACACCCTACTTTCTCCAATAGCTCTAAGGCATGCAATCACTTAAAGGCAGGCAATAAAAAGGCGATCGTTGCCTAATAAACAGAAATAGGTTTTGGGTGTGTTACCTCGCTTCCTATGGGAAAAAGAATCTTAAGATCGATCTCAACATGAATAAGAAATGCAAGGCTGCTCTCGGCGGAGCTTGGAAGAACATCAAAGAAAACAACTATGGATTGTTTTCCAGATGTTATTTCTAAGGAACTATAAGAAATATACATTTATTGACATTAGCAACTCCTATAATTTAGGTTAAAAGTTGACTTTCTTTTATGTTTGAATCTTAAAAGCCTTGCACCCAGGAATAATGTTATCGCTTAACTACGGTGCGATGGTTGATACGTTGTACACTTTAAGGCTGTCTATTTCTGTCCTCATCGACACAGTCACAGCTGGTAATTTACTCCAGAACCCTGGTCAAGTAAAGAGGTCGACACTTGAGTAAGCACCCAAATCAAACCAGTGGCGCAACGTGTGCTCGTTCGGGACTTTCGACTCCACAGATTGAAAGAATACGTATGTTACAGTGTACTTAGGGCAAATTCACAACACAAATATACATGCTCTTATGCCAGAATTCGAACCCAGAACCTTCTGATTTGTCAGCTCCTTGAACGGTCAGCTCCCTGACCATTCATACTACCCAATTGCCAGGTGAGCGGGTTCTAGAAATTAAATTTAAAGTTAATTCTTAAAGATTCATAAGCCATCAACACCGAAACAAATACGACCTTAAATTTATCTTTAACGCTACCATCCTCTAGAGATTTGCTTACACACATAATAGGATAGAATAATATACTATTTTATAAAATTGAAAAATTCTCAATTTTCATTTATTGTTGAGGATTTCAAAGTTACTTTTATATGGTCGGCCATATAAGTTAGTCTTTATAATTAAATAAGTTAACAGTTATAATTTAAATTTGCTTCTTATCGCTTTAAAAATATGGAGTTAAAGATGCGAAGTCTATTTAGGAACTGCAAGGGCTTAAAGGAATTCAAAAACGAATGCTATTGGGTACATTCTTTACAATTTTGTCTAAAAGAACAACCGCGCCTTAATATTCGGAAAGATACGTAACAGTTAATAGTACAACTGCCTTCAAAAAATAACTTGTGCACCACATCCCTTGGAACTTCTCAAATGACGATACGACTCCGCACCTAAAAGAAAAAGGATCGCGTTGCAGAGGAAAGATTCCCAAAATTCCTGTGTGTGTGAGGAGAAATAAAATTTACACCTCTGTATACGTGTAGAATGATTAATGCGTAACAGGGTAAAAATAGAGTAAGTCTTCGTAGAAAAGGTGTTTTGTTAGTTTAACCTTCTGTTGGCCTAGTTCGTTTATAACTTATTGGTGAAAGTTCATAACTGTTTGTGGTTCAATGTCAAGACGCGTACGATGTCACCACTAAGTTGCGTCGACTGCTGACAATTATAAATAAATTAATTTCAGTCTATGAGAAAATTTTGTATTTTCTCTTTTTGCATAATTTCTGCTTTTGTAACTTTTCAACTGTATATATGTTTATACACTTATACAACTTATATATGTTTCTGTAGATTTAGAATTTAAAAAATACCAATGATATAAAACATAAAAAAAACTAAATATTTGAATAATCAATACATCAAATCTTCAAATGAAAAGGATAATGCACCATCCACGGAAAAGAAACTTAACGTATCGCCCGTTCCAGTGAAGTTAACATTGGAGACTCGTCACTTTTCAAGCATTTTAAATGAATTTTTTTTAAACTAAACTTCAACAGGAATCAGCTTTTTTGCAAACTGTAAAAGTGACACAAAGAAGTCTCAATTGAATTACTAAATATTTGAAAGAAATCAGAACACAATAATATTTCTGTATTAGTATTAAAAATCTTGAGTTTAAGAGCTAAAGTGGTTTACACCGATTTTCATACTCTAAAGAAGACCTTTAAAACTGCGGGCACCTTAATGTAAATAAGTTAAATTCTATAACTAAAATTGATGAGTAAATTTTAGTTTTTAACTTTATCAATATATACTTGTTAAAACGATGAACACTTTAACTTCTGCACTCAAAAACTTAAATTCGTTAAAAATAAGTTCAAGTAAAGCTTTTGACTTCTAGTACGAAATAATGAAATTCCTTTTGTTACATTCATGAGTGTAATTCGTAAATTGTGGGTTTTTAGACTTTTCTGCGTTTATATCAAAATTGTTTAACCCATCTCTTTTACTGCTACGTTCTTGGTTACTTCTTTTTCAAAACTAAAGTTTTCTTTCTGTTTGAACTAAGAACTTCATAACAGAAGGTCTTTTCAACTTTATAAGTCGTATTTTTATACATTCCAAAAAGTGAAACAGTTAAATAATAATCTAAGTGTTTATAATGGAATTGTGTTTAATGTTGTGATTTCTGAGGGATACAAACGTATAAACCCATCACTTGAATGTCAGATTTTCCAGCAACACAAATGATTTTCAAATTTTTTAAATTTTTTAGTTTAATTAAATTTTTTGATTTAAAGTATGCAAGAGTCATTTATCATCATCTGTAATGGAAATAATAAAGTTTTATATTAAAGAAATTTAATTTCCACTTAAAATTTGTAACTCGTGGAGTGAAAACAAGTGTACTCTTCAGCCAATTCGGTTATCCTTCAGAGAGTTAAAAAAATTTTTAAAGTACCATTTATGCTTTATTGAATACACAGCATCGAATTATTCTTTAAAAGAGTGTTGAAAGTATGTTGACAAACAATTTTTAAGAATAAAAGTAGCATAAAGTTTGTCCATTACCATAAAAAATATACATTTATAATAGTTTAATTTTCCGAGAGAAAAAGGCATTCTCGTTCCCGGTAACTTCGTTTTATTATAAAAACACTCTTGAAGAATTTATTTATTGACATTGTGATTTTATAAGTTGACATTGTAGTAAGTGTCTGTTTAGGTTATTGTTTTTATGGGAGAAACACCAAAAAAGTAGCGGCGTTTAAAGACCCAAATACTTTTTCTTTTGAATTACCAGTACTTTAAAAATATCTTTGTGACAAAACCCCCTAATATAAAAAATTAGCATTTAAAAAATAATATTAAAAAATAAATATTAATTAAACGCCTTTAATGGTTAATAATACGAATAGGTAGCTGAAAAATAAATTATTGGAAAAGGGCATATTTTTCTCTACGTTGTTTTTATTAACATCTGCTTGAAGTTTGGAAAATTCAGCTAAACCAATTTTTTTGTGTAAAATTTAAGTTAAGGGGGAATGGACGCGCTGGACCGCGGGTCTCCAAACTCAAGTGCCTCAGTGTTAATCCAATTAAGAAAAACTATTTTCTCTGCCACGTTTCTCCGACTGTATTGAATATTTTTACAAACGGTTTTTTTTAATAATAAATGTAGATAACTTGCATGTCTCTATCTTCCCACTTTTTGGAATTGCTTCGAATATTTTCTGTAAAATTATTTATTGAAAATTAAAAAAAAATATTCGAACCAATGTCAGAAAGTGGGAAGGTCGGGACCTGTAACTCTGCTACATTTATCACATAAAAAATGCCGCTTGTAAAAATATTCAATACAGCCGGAGAAATGTGGCAGAGAAAATATTTTTTTCTCCATAGGATTAACACTGATGCACTTTGCTTTGGAGACCCCCGGTACAGCGCGCCCATACCCCCTTAAGTTGGTAGGTTCGATTTACTATCCCAATGGTAATAGTTTAGCACCTTTTTCGTATAATTATTTAAACGTAATATTTTCTTATACCGGGTGTGCATACCACATAGGTTAAAACACCATTCCTACTATTTAAAGTGAAATGTTTCAATCAGCGATCTACAAATACATCATCCTTAATTTTTATATATATTAAACACACGCTGTTCATAAATCACCGAACGTTACAACCACACCATAAAAGCCATTATTCTCGTTCCGAAACTTCAAAGCCCCTTCACCGTTGCCACCACCAAAGGACAAATATTAATTGAGAGCTTGTTAAAAGTCATCGCGGGATGCCGGTCTAAAGGGTTTGCTCATTATCAGGAAAAGAAAGTGATCAGATAGGGAAAAAGCCGTATGAGTTACGCTCCAGGGAATAAATTCCCTTTTTAAGGTGGCTTTTGAAGTTCATAGTTTCGTAAATTATCGATTATCTGATTGGCTGAAAAAACAGACTACCGTACGATGTCAAAATTGTATGTTCCGTGATTCTAAACGCAGGGAGGGTTTCAATCGTAATCCTTCTGGATGGTAATGAAGAATTAATTTTGCTGAGGTTGGATTGCGTAAGGAGCTGTTATTGTTTTTAAAGATCAAATTGTTAATGGATATGTCATTGGTTGCATCTTTGGATGAATTTCATATACAAAGATGGTCACAAAGTTAATCAAGATTAGAATAAGATTTGATATAATTTCAGGGACAACAATATTGTTTTTATAGACCCTTGGAAGGTTTTTCTAACAATACAGAGGATTAAATTTATTTAGTATTTTTTCCATTTTATTAAAGTTCAAAGCTTTGAACATTTTCAAACCATGGAATAATAACCATAGTTTTTTAATGAATTGTAACTTTAAATTGTAATTTTATGCAATGAAAACAAGTGTGCACTTTTTTCCCATATACTTATCTCTCGGTTGGTATTCAGTAAAAAAAAGGGTGTAGTTGCAAAACTCACAATCTCCAAAGTTTAACTAAGATATAGGGTCCAGTCCATTAATTGATGAATTTTGACAATTGTAAATTCAATCGGACAAAGTCGCCATTGAACGGGTCAGATCCTATATATTAATTATACATTGGAGAATGGGAGTTTTGTCAGTAGACACTTCAAATATATATACATATAAATTTTATAAGGAAATAAAATCAACTGTAAAAAAATTATCAATTAAACTAAAAACAAAAATTCCTCAAATTTGAGTTTTCGAAAATTATATTTTACTAACTCTTTCTTGTTTCTGCTTTTTAGAAATAGTTTTTAATTGAAAAATAATGATAATTCATGTTGTCATCCATTGAACTATTATTTGAAGTTGAATAATAACTTTTCTTTTTCAAATGTTGGAGCAAGTTATACCTCGGCATCTCTAATGGAACACCGTTGACACATTATGTACCCTTCACTTACGCTAATCGATCATAATGGGATCCCCTAAATGCGTCCAGATTTCCAGTGGTTTAAAGGAAAGTAAATTATCAAGTACTCAAAGGAAAGTATCTTTATAACATTAACAAATATTATCATTTTAATATACTTTTAAACAAATTAGCAATCTTTGATTTTTTTTAAATCTGGAAGAATAAATTTTGCTTCCAATAAATAATTCTTTCGTCCCTTAACCAAAGGCAAACAACAACAAGCACGAGCGCGCAGTATTTTTTTATTATTTTAAACTGAAATTCCACTTTTCAAATCTTGGATGTCGCAATTATATATTAACAGTATATATGACAGAAAATTTACTTAAATTTAATTTAAAGGTGAAAAAGTTTTTTTTTTACTTATTATAAATAAAAGCAATTTTTTTTAGTGGAATGCATATGTTTTTATCGAATTTATTCTAGCAACTTTTAATTTAAATTTATGGGAACTGTTTAAACCAATACCAGTGTATTTATATGGCTCTAAAACAATTTTATAGTGTGTTATATGATATCTTATGCAGTGTTATATGATATCTTATGTAGAGAAGGGTAATTTTTGTTACTATACTGTCCAAAATTAAAATTATTTTAAAGGGACTAAAATAGAATGTTGCATATTAATCTGAACATGCTTCCTTATCTATTTATGGAAAAAAGTAGTTCGTAATTTATATTTATTTTTCATTAAATCACAAAAAGAAACTGTACACTTTTTTGAGAATCATCCACAGGGGAGACCGGGGCTAGTTTTCCCATGGGGGTAAGTTTTCCACCAGGCCTTATATAGGAAATGAGCCGTTGGGCGGGCGCCAACTGTCTGCTTGATTTATGAAGCAACACGGCTTATGTCACTCACAAGAATCTTTGTTCAGTTGGTGTTGTAATATTATCGTTAGAGCTGTTTTTGCGATTTTTTCAACATTGAGTGATTTTTTTTATGCTTACATTCAAACCTAAATTAAACGAACTTTCATTTAACTTACAGTTTTATCATTAATATAATAAAAGGTGGATCCTCTCTCTACTTAAATATGTATTTGTTTTCAAAATAACTTAAGCCTCTAATTGTCAAGGCACTATTATAGTCCAAATATGGCGACGGGGCAGGTTTTCCAAAATTCAACAGGGCAAGAATTCCAAGGTTGCCTTGTATATAAACGTGCTCAAACCTTTGTATTATTCAAAAAATATAATTATTTTTTAATGTATAACCAAGTAATATAAACATATACATTAAGTTTTGAATGTAAAAAGTTTTATTTCCGATAAAAAAATTATCTACATAGTAAAAAAAGGAAGCATAGATCGTTAATAATTGCACTTTAAAATATTAATATGTCACGTTGCACCCAAAACTTTGAAGTAAATTTGCTTCAGTGCAAACGACAGGATTTTTTTGCAATCTTTAGCAATAGTTTAGACAACCCCTAGAAAAGAGCACCAAACTATCTTTTCACAAAAGAGGAAGCTACACAATTTAGTTGATTTCTAAGTGGTCTAGGTGATAATGACCGTTATAGAACAATTTGTAACAGTAAACAGGCTTCTACTTTTTTTTAATTTTTTTTTAATTTACCTTTTTTTCTGTGTGTAATATTTTGGTATATTTTAGTTTACAACAGAATGCACATAAAAAATGATTTTTCAAGTGAGTTAAATATTTTCAAGAATAGTTGGAAAATTTTCCCCATCCATTTTTAGCAGTCTGGGAAAATGTACCCCGTATACGGGGTACATTTTAAAACTCAACGTGCTTGCATTTAACCACTCGCTGTCGAAAAGTATTTTTACTTTTTAGAAAAGTAATAATGCTAGTTTGTAGATAACCATGTGAAGTAGGCAATGATATCTTGTTTTCTTCAAAATAAATATATATACAATCAAAAAGAAGAAAACGTGGAAAACTAGCCCCGGTCTCCCCTATTCTTGGAATAATCTTTAAGACTCAATCCTAAGTTTTTTTTTTGGATCCTCCTATGGTAATAAATATGTTTACAAATCAAATGTACTAATGTATTACAGCAACTTTGAGCTTTTAATTGATACAGAAGTTGCCGAGGCTTTTAAAAACTACTTTTTAAGTGTTTATTCAAATTCACGTTAATGTTTTATCTCAAAAAAGTGAATATAATCTTAGCACTATGCTGAAATTAAGGATATTGAGAATCGTATCAAGACATTTAAGGTTTTTCGTTCTTCCGGTCTATTCGCTTTTGCCAATTCCATAAATGTGTTTTTGTAAATATTATAAATAATAACTTTGCCCTTTTATTTTGAAATAACTTTACTTTTGCGTTCTTTGTTATTCAACGCAAAATAAAATTGCATTGAATGCAGCTTTTCTAAACAAAATTTATTCAAAAATCAAATTATTTATGAACTTATTAATAACCATACACCGAAAAGTGATGCTGTCTTTTACAAAAAATTTTACACTGAAAAAAAGATTTAATATCGTTATATTGTAAATACCTTTAAGTCTGTCATTGTTTTTTTTCTGTATGGCAGTTTAGTTAAATAAATCAATATTTCTTGTTAAGTTTTACTGTTTTAGTAAAATGTGCCCTAATTGTCAAAAAAAACTTATCGAAGTCTTTCAACGTTTTGGCACATTGACCCTACATCCAATTTTAAAATTCTCCATTTTTAAAAGCAAACTTGATAACCTTTCGATAAAATGTTTAAGTTTTGCAAATAGGGGCCATATCCGATATCAGATTCTGCTCAAAGAGAAGTTTGCTGCATCCTCCCAATCTTCGACACTAAAACTTACCAAGAGTTGGAGCTTTGCCAAAACGAGAATTAATCGCCAATGTGATGATAGGTTTGAAGGGTTATCGTATCTTAACTGCTAAAAGTTGAACTGAAGCAGAACTTTAAGAAAAAGATTAGAGCCTCAGATTTATTTTTGTGCATTTGTGCTTATAATATAGTTTTATACGTTTTTTAGTTTATAGTGTTGATAGTTTTAATTACCTTTTTGTCCGTAGAGTGCAATAATTTGGATTTTATTTTTATGGCTCAATGACAGTAATTATATAAGCTTGGGTTGCTTATTTTATTCGGGTGTTAAGAACAGAGGGACTCTATGCCAAGTTTTTTTCTAAATTTACCATTTATTAGGATGCAAATTTTCAACTCATAATTAAAACAAATGCTAATTGAACTCTTAACTTAAAAACAAGGTGATTGATATTAATGGAAAAATTTATATTATGGCTTATTTTATTAAATACAAATTTCAGATTTAAGGTTAGCAATTGAACGCAAAACAATATTAACCCTTTGAAGACCCCTCGTCTGTTGTACCTTATTAGGGGTGGGGGGTATCGTTTTAAGCTGCGTCCGAAATTTTTACCAACAAAAAAAAAACTTAATTGATTTCAGCGTATATCATATTCTGTTAAACGGTATTTTATCTTATAATAAAACTATAAACAGCTATTTCATTTAACGAGAGAGAGATTTCTTGTATTTCCTGTTGGTAAATACCGATTAATGAAAAATTCATTTTCTCTTTGATTCATCAAATTAAAGTTTTTTTGTATCAGAGAGAAATAGTTAGATTTTATTTTTCACTATAAAATTATGTCGTAAACTGGTGAAATATTTATTTCCTCACAAAGAGAAGTTAACTATTTGAAAAAATAGTTAATTAATTGATAAACAAATTTAAACTTATTCCGAACTAAGTTTATTGTATCTCCTTGAATGAATAATTAGCAATTAATTACTGAAAGATGAGGCATTAGCTTTAAAACGACTGTAAACTTTTCTTAATTAAATATACTGACATTCATCTACGTACTATTTTTCGTACTCTTTTTTAACTGTTTTAGTCAGTTTTTAACTTGCCAAACACCACACTAATTTAATCACTTTATAAAAGTACTTGCATTGTAAATTGATTTTACTGCGTCAATCAATTGAAATGTATGACTTATCACTTCATAATTTAACAACTACTTAGTATATTTATAATTAAAATATAAAAATCTAGCACTCTTACCGTTAATATTATTAAAGGTGCCGATTTAGAGATGTGATGAGGCGTTACGGATCTGATGACGAAATTAAATTATAATATTGATCATCTATTGAAACTTCCAAATATAGCGAAAAGCTGTTATTAACTCTTAAGGGGGAATGGGCGCGCTGGACCGCGGGTCTCCAAACCTCAGTGCCTCAGTGTTAATCCAATGGAAAAAAAACTATTTTCTCTGCCACATTTCTCCGGCTGTATTGCATATTTTTACAAACGGTTTTCTTTAAATAATAAATGTAGATGACTTACAGGTCTCTATAATACCACTTTTTAAAATTGCTTCGAATACTTTTTGTAAAATTGTTATTTAAAATTTTAAAAAAATATTCGAACCAATTTCAAAAAGTGGGATTGTCGGGATATGTATGTCAGCTACATGCATCATATAAAAAATCCATTTGTAAAAATATTCAATACAGCCGGAGAAATGTGGCAGAGAAAATATTTTTCTCCACTGATGCACTTTGCTTTGGTGACCCGAGGTCCAGTGCGCCCATTCCCCCTTAAGAAATGGTTACGAAAAATTGGCAACCGAATTATAATTCGGTATTCCCGAATTTTTCTAAACTTTACCGATCTGATTAGTTTATAACATTTTTTTTACTTATTTTTCGTATTGCCAAACTGGAAACCACGTTGTTTTTTTAAGGTCTATGAAAACTTCAATTCATAAAAAATATATATATAACAGATTATATATTTCTAGTATAGATTCAACATTAAATAGCTTTTAAAAAATCAAAATAAAGATTAGCAAAAGTTATGTACATTACAGCCACAAACATATTTTCACAAAACAAATGTTTCCCGTTTAAAAGCTCCTCAATATAGAATTATCTATATATTTTATCGATTTTCACGATGCTTTTATCCAACAAAAACGCCGCCCATTTTCTTTTCCCAGACGAATGTTATGTTTTTCCTCCTTCATAGAGGGAGAAAAACACATTTGTTCGATTTGACAAAGATACAACTAACACTTCACTTATTTGAAGAGTACAGGGGATAAACCCCTTCATCGACTTGGAATCTGTCTGCATCAGATCTGCTTGGCGAAGGTAGCGACTCATCTCCTAAACTGGTATGAGAAACATATTTTGCCTTGGTTCTTATCACGCGGCGCACGGGTTTACTATCTCTATGATCGAGATTCCCGCCAGACACTAGTCTGACGCTTGAACCACCGAAATGAAACAAGGGATAAACCACGGCCAACTTCAATAACAAGGCCAGAGAAGCTCTCCCAAACATGAGCGTAGACGGAAATTTTGACGTCAATGTTCCCAGTGCTGAAGATCGAGAAATCAGTTCGGACACATTCGGAACTCTAAAATTGTGGTCAGCCGTGAACGAGTGGTTCCGAACAGGTTTCGAGACAGGTTGTCTTCATCTCCGAAACAACGTCACTTGGAACTATGACGTCAAAATTTCCGTCCCCGAGCTTGTTTGGGAAAGCCTCTTCGGCCTAAGTAGTTGAGTAGGCCGTGGATAATCTGGTTTCCGATCTACTCGCCAAGCAGACCTCAATGCGGTCGGATTTCTAGTCGAGGAAGAGGTTTTTACCATGTGCTCTTCAATTATACAGAATCTTTTCTTATTTATTTTTAATCTATCGCTTAATCTATGGTTGAATTGACGTCTCGTCGCTCTTTAGAGCCAAATACCGGTTATTGGTGATGGGCTTCGTGTTTCATTATCGTAACATAATTTATGAAATTCAGAGGCCCATGGAGGTTCAAAGCCTGTTGTATCCATTTCAGATTATAAAACAAGGTAGTACGATGTGCTCTGTTACAATAGTTCCGGTCAGTTTGGTTAGACTACCTCGAAACTTTCATTGTTTACTTCTCTAGCTAGCTTTTGATCCTCAACTTTACTTAATAAAGAAATCATATTCGTTTTAAGACCTTAAACCACATAGATTCAAAGTGAATCGGATCCATATACACGACGTTATTTACTAAAAAAAATTCTACACTACCTTTTTATTGTGCGTATTACGTACGTTTATTGTATTTTGTACGCCCTGACCTATTTCTGTTTCTACATAGTAAAAACAAGGGAGTATTATTACGCTTGTTTTGGGTTTATGAACTGCTAAATTAGGTGTAAATATATATGACCTTTGGTGTTAGCGCAGAAATAAGTGTTATCAATCACTCGGAATGATTTTTATTTAAACTTTCAAATTAAACTTTGAAAGAAATTGGTATTTACCTAAACTAGGAATGGTTTAAGTTTACCCTTATAAATACATTTTGAAAACGAAACACCAAATTCGGTGTAAAAGTCGTTGGTGACATGATCGAGACAACAGTTAACACTAACAGCATGTTGATTGTGTCCATATTTGAAAGCACAAGGTAAAAAAAATTAAATTTATTCTTTATATATAGCAACCTAGTACTGAATAGTGTTCTTAAAACCCTAAATTTTCAAAAAAGTATAACTATGTTTTAATTTGATTATCTTAAAATGCCAAACTAGTGATTCTGGTCGTAAAGAGATATTTAGTGTTTATGGTTTGTTCGTGATGTGCATGGTTTGTGTTTCAAATCCCTTTGAGGGATACAGACTTATAAACCCGTTATCTTACAGACAAGTTTTCCAGCAACACGCATAATTCTTTTTAAAAAAATTATGTTTTTTTATGTTTAAATTTTATGTTTTTGCTAAATTTTCACATTTGAAGTATGCAGGAGTTATTTATAGGGTAATTCCATGCAAAATTATCCTTTCTGTAGTGTAAGTCAAGTTTGTAAAAAGTGATTAGCACTACAACTGTTAACATTAAATGAAAAAAAGTTTGTGGAATAGTTGATCTACTCTTATTATAACTAAATAATGTAATGTACTTATTTAATTTTATTTTATTTTTTAAATTTAAAAGCTTTTAATCTCCTCTTAAATCGTGACTTACACTACAGTTACATAGAATTAGCCTATAAACACCTGCAACATAAATATAATTTAACAAAATTTGAAGAAATTAAATCTTTAGTAAGAAATTTCAATTTAAATCTAATGCAGGGAAAACAAATTTACATTTCAGCCAATTTGCTTATCGCTCAGAGGGTTAAATTTGCTGGATAGAAAACTTATTACAGCGTGAAATTAATAATTTTAAATGATAGTATATGCATTTGTTTGCAGCAATAGTTTTTTAAGTGATAATTTCAGCTAGCAAAAAAAAAACATTTATATATAGCACCGGGTGACTAAGCGTACTGCATTTCGCAGTACAGTTTAGTTGCTTATATTCATATATACCTATATAGTTTTTAAGATCGTGTAAATTGTCTCCGTTTAATTCTTTCATAGTTTTCACACAAAAACAACGTAAATAAAATTTGATTTATGAATTTTACTGATAATTTCTTAGTTGAAAAGTTAACCACTGAAACAAATCTGGCCAGGCTAATATTGCAATCATTTGTTATATCTTTGTGCTCTAGTATGGTTTAAACGATATTGACATTATTAAATATAGTTCAGTATATTCCATAAGTCATCTAGATTATTGATATTAAAACTTTATTTTAATATTTTAAATATTACTTTTGTTTCCTTGAGTTATGTTTTTGTATATATGATATCAATCTGAAATTTAATTAGTTGACAAACCTGTTTTCATCCCTGATCCTAAAACTAGTTACTAGAACCTCCAATTAGGTACAAATCAGTGGTGGCGTTTTGTTACACATTTTCGTTAATATGAATCCTTAAAGTACACTGAGGTCCGATTTATGTAGCAGTCTGATTCTAGAATCTGAACAATATTATGAAAATTATCAATCAATTCAAGCTATTACAATGCAACTCATATATTTCAATATTTTGTTACATGTTTACGTATTTTTCCCGAACAGCGGTAAATAAAAATTCAACACAGCCTATTTTTATTTAAAACAAGTATTTTTGTAACAGGAACTGTACGAAGTTCTAATATTTAAATTTAAAAATACGTCTGATTTTCAAAATAAAAAAATACAACTCCTTTCTCTATCTTTCTTAACAAATGATTCCAACAATCAAAGATTCACATTGTAACATGCATTAGCATTATGATATTATTTTTAAACTGATTTATGTCACAAAAAAGGAATTTCCTTTAAATATATATTTAATATAAATAGTTAAAGTTTCTCTGTGTTTGTTTTTATAATTGAAGTATTTCGAACTTTATTCTGATATTTTCCATGACTTCTTATTTCCATGCGGTGAATATTTTAGACATATCACACTTGTCAGCTGCATTTGTAGTTTGGGCTATGAAAGTGAATGACGGACAGACGAACATACCCTTTTGAAAATCTTTCACTTTTATTTTATGACTGTAGTGTGGAAGCTAAAACTATAACAAACCCTATTTTGATTTTTAAAATCAGTTGCACTGCCGTCAGCCTATCTCTTCGTGTCTCATATTGAATAGGCGCTTAGAGGGAAAATGATTGGTTGAGCATTAAAAGAAGGCAAATGGGTCATAAAAATAGTTGCGTTGAATCAGGACAAATTCATGAGCGTAGGCGGCATGGAAGAAATGGTTTATTGAAGGGCCATTGTTTTCTTATAACTGGAAAAGATTGGAGGAATCTGTGACTAAAACTTAGAGAAGGAATGAAGGTAAAAGCGCAGCAACTTATTAGGAGCTTATTAGGAGTAACTTATTAGGAGCAGTAACTTATTAACTTATTAGGTAAAAGCGCAGTAACTTATTAGGAGTGAAGCAAAAATTAATACGTTTGCTGTACGTCCTTTTGCGTGATTTCGATGATGGAAGAATTTGAGATTATAGAATTTTCTCCAAATGCCTTAAAACCAGCATGAATTGCCATAAACTAGGATACTTTTTTTCTATACTCATACTTTATTATTATTTTAAAGAACATCCCAAAAAAAATAATTTTAAGTGATAATATAACAACATTACCGGAAATGGCGTACCGCTTACTTTAAAGTCAATTTCCGACTAATTAATTATACCATTTGACGTGAATTTGAAAGAACTGTTGTTTGCAAATGCATTTGAAATTCATGTAACTTCCCCATTGTACAGATTTACAAATAAGGGTAAAAAACAAAACAATACGTGTTAAAAAACACTTTGTATTTAAATTAAAATTTTTATTCTGAATATTTTGTAAAATGTGTTTGTTAGTTTTATTTTATATACATAATATTAAGATATTTTAACTAAGATATTAAGATATTTTAGCTAAAATATTTAGTTTTTTTTAACTAATTATGATAATAGTACATAGGGTTAAACATTAAAAAATACTTCTGTTATAAGAAGTTATTTTAATTAAAGGAACTAAAATTTAATAACAGTTATTTTAACTGAGATAATAAGTCAGTTTCAAGTCTATTTTGCAGAGCTCAATTCGATGCTTCTTTCAAAATTTTAAAGGTGAAACAAAATCCTTTCTCTAAAAGTTGGCTTTTTGGAGATGAAAGTTTATCAATCAGAAAACAACTTTTACAGAAACCTCATAAGGAAAAAGTATCTCATAGGGTCCTGAAATCAGCAAGTTTGAAAGTTATTTTTAACCAACTAATTGAAGTTAATAAAAAAAATCTTTCACAATTGTAATAAAATTCAGAGACAATATAATATAAAGATTTTTTTATCAAAATATCAATGCCACTATCGAAATAAACCTTCATTGAATACACGATGAAATGGAATTTGCCGACCATTTGCCAAAGTAATCGTAACTGTGATACTGATATACTAATTTTTATATTAATCTTTTTTTCTTGAAAACTCTAGTTTAATACTTCATACAATAGTTTTAGATACCTTTACCATAAACAACATGGATAGTTAGAACTTTATATCAGAGGTACTTATTTTGAGCCGTCATTGTACTCTTTTGTGGTATTTTGTATACTTTTTGTGCTTTTGTAGCACTGGTATACACTTGTTTTTATTTCATGAAATATGCAGTGAAAGTTATTAAATTAAGTAACTGACTAAATGTATGGCGGATGTTTTGCCGTTTTATTTATCGTATGCAAATATTACTATATTCAAAGTTTTTGTTGTCTTTTAACAATTTCGCTACGCTGGATTTTCGTTTCCGCGTAATATGTGACAGGAATACCATTATCGAATTTTTAGATGTACGGCCGCCTGGGCCGTTTTAGGAGTGAAAGGGTTAAATATGTATTATAAAAGAAAGTGGAAATTTGGTATTTTCCTCACGAATATTTTTTTAAATATTGACTTTCCCACCCTTTGAAAGCGTAAAAGGAAAGTATTTAAATCTCTTACAATTTCGTCTCTGTGGCAAAATATTACTAAAAAAGATTTAAAAAATCTTAGGAAATTCATTTTGTGAAAAAAAATTTGTAGTGTATTTACTGTTTACCATTCTGTTTGGCTTTTACATGTATTTTGTAATAAGTGGATGTAATTTTACACAGATTTTAGTTATCACCATTTATTTTATAAATTTTATTTTCATTGTGCCTATATCCAAAGAAAAATAACGAAAAATTCCTATAAATAATGTAAAGAACGACTTTTAAATAAGTAATGTATGTTAGAGATCGTTTGAAAAGAAGATTAAAAGTGGACGTTAAAGTAGAGTAAAAGTAGACGTAAAAGTAGAGTAAATGTAGATGCACTCGAAAAGATAAATAAGAGGCGAATCCGTTTAAAAATATAAAAGTATAAATCTTAAAACTCTTTTGATCTAAAGTAAATTGCAAAGACGGATGAACTTGACTAGTAACTTTTACATTGAGGTTACTTTATGTTCGGTTTGATATTTCACTGTTTGAAAGAGCCGTTTATAAGATAGAACTTGGTAGTGTCTATAAATATAAAATGAGATTTAACTATGATTCTTGCTGTAAGTGAATTGATTGTTGTGTAATGAAAATATCCTGATATAGATATTGTATCAGAAAAGTTAAGTACTCGGTCTCACTTAACACACGGCAAACGCATATATTTATTGAATCAAAGCATAGAAATACAAAACTGTTTTGAGCATATTTTGCGTTTAGATATGTGTAATACAGCAATTCAGTTTCCACACACTGTAAAAATATTAGGAACGTTACTGAGAAATTTTGTAAAGGTGAGCTGTCCAATTTTAACCAGTGATGTCCCTCTAGTCCGCAACTTTCCCTAAAAAATTTGAAACGATTCCACATAAAGCAACTTCCCTTAAAATACCGAAAATTGTCCATTTGGATTCAAAAAATGGGATGGTGCCACTATTATTTTTTACTTCTGGTCTCAAATACGCGCTGCTTGTAGTAGTATCTGCCGATTTCAATCCACCAACTTTTAGGTTTATTCTTCGTTTAACTACTCCGTAACTGCGTGCTATGCGTCGCGGCTATGGTTTGCTTGTTGACAATAATGCATTATATTGAATTATCCTAAAAGATGTACGTTGAATGATTTAACTTATGTTTCCATGGAAACCTGACTATCTAAAAGATAGGTGTAAACTTAAAATTTCCACGAACGTTAGCGATACCTACCGTAAGAAAATTTTTACAGAGCAAGCGCCCCACAGTCCATTTAGCTGCGTAGTATACGAATACTGTTCATCAAGTTCTATTATGTCCACACACAGACAGAAAAGCGGGCAATTTAATTGGACACATTAAAGAAGAAACAACAGAGGGCAGACGAAAAGACAATAAAGCGGCGAATAGATGTAAGAGAACGTTTTGAAAAGAAGAAAAATGCAATATGAAATTCTTTCGTTTTGAAGTAAATTACGGAGGGGAGTCGTTTTCCGAGATGCTGGCAAAGAGCCATTATTTCCTCCAAACAGGAAGGTTACATAAGACGGAGAAAATGTTATAATACAAATAATACAAACTATGGTTTTAATAGTGAAGCCATGGTTGCTTTATTTATAAACCCAAATAAACCACTTGGTGAATGATTTGGAGCTATTCTAAGGAGGAAAAGCTGTTGCCACAACAATATCCCAGAAGAGACAGTATTCTTTTAAATATATATGCGAAAGAAAAAATCAAGACTTTTTTTTCAAAAATATGCTTGCAGCTGCGCAAATTGTAATGGTTTGTGTGTTCAAACTATGTTTTGTTAAAATTGAAATAATGCTTTAATTAAATTTAAGTAGTTTGTTTTCTTTCATTGACGATTAGAATGGCCACGCCTGCCTTGAGTCACAGGTATTTCAAACGTTGCCTTAAACCCCACGAACAAACCACACACTGTTAAAAATTAGGCACTTTGTTTCACCAAAAATATGGTTCCTAGTAGCTGCAACGGTTGTGTGGTGAAACGTTAAACCATATTTTTGGTATTCGGTTGAACCATTTCTCAGATTTCTGTTTCCAAATCCAGAAAAATGGTTCAACCAAACACCGAAAAAAAGGTGAAACATTTCACCACACAGTCGTTGCAGCTACTAGGAACCAATATCATGGTGAAACCGAGCACAAAATTTTTATCAGTGCACCAGGCAGCAAATTCGTCAACTAGAACGGACATTCTTATGATGGCTTCACAGCTTCGTCAAACATTGTCTTCTATCCCACAAACTACGCTCCGCCTCGTTCGAATTGTCCATTTCAATTCTTGTCTACGCCTCAATGGGTATATTTCAGGTCTTCAACGGCAAAATGATAATGAAAACTAATTCTTTCTCAAAACTCGATTGGTGAATCCATGTCACGTGGGAACATATAACCAATTGGTGCGCCGATTTCAGGAATGAAACCTGGAAAGAAATCGTCACCTGAAACAATGTAATTCACATGATAAGATATACGTGCGCTTGGGTGTGTTGGAGTGGATAAAGAGAGTGATAAAGATGGCGACGTTCTCGCCAACCCATTTTCTCACCAAGCATCTTCATCTTATTTAAACTCCATGCTTCCGAAGCTCCACTCTGAGAAAGATAAGAAAAAGAAAAAAAGTACAAGATAAAAGTTTTTTATGCACAAGCGGCAGTTCCCTGGACTCTTTCCAGGGATGATCTTACCTCAAAATCCACATTATACAACGAATGTGGATAGAAATATAAAGCGAGGTCCATATTGCAGACTGTAGTAAATAAAACATATGGAGGGATTACGTTAATAGTGGTTCAATTCATCTTTGAAAAACAATTCATTCAAATATCATACAATAAAGATGTTTCGAATCATCAGAGATCATTCAAATATCAAACAAATCAAGCAAATAAAAGTCAAAAGCTAGTTTGAGAAAAATATGTTCGTGATTCGAAGTTCAACTGATATTTTGTGGTTCAATTCATACATCTTCAGCACCAAAGTCTGTGGATTCATATTGCACCCTAAAATGGATGAGAGTATCTATTTGATAACAGCATTACGCTACAGGGATTATGCAATAGGTTCCTGTCAAATTAGCCTTCGTATAGCAGAAGGAATATTACAGCCTTCTCAGATAAACCAAAACCAATAGCCTAAAACACAAGGAATTGTTTTTATTTTTTTCCTGGAAAAGCCACATAAATCTGCGTAGTAGTTGGCGGTATCAATATCTGTGAATTCAAATCCTGTTTCTATCGAGGGTGCAACACTTTTGACATAATTTTACAGTGGCATATGGTAAATTAGTAGAACCAAATACCTACCAAAGAACTTTGTATTGTGTTAGGTTGAGTTCAACATTTAAAAAAATAGAGATATTGTGTGTATTTATTTTAGCAAAACAAGAACACGTTTTGAAAATATCAATTCCTTTCAGACTAAAAATTGTTTTATTCCATTTCTTCTCATTCTATATTTTAACTCCCTGTAAAAAAACTTTTTTGAGGGGTATGTATTTTATTTATCATATACACCAAACGGTGTGAAGAGCATAAGTAAGTAATACATTAGCTTACTTGGGCTCTTCTTGGAGTATAGACCTATATATAAAGTAAACAATAAAGTTGCAGTATAATTCCTAAAGTCAACGATGTTCATCACGCATTTGAATAAAGAAGAAGCTGTGCTATCTAATTGAAGAATAAACAGGAATAAATCATGATAGCATAATTCCTAAAGAACCCTATCTGTTGCGCCATTCATAAAGTAATGGAGCAATAAACAGAGTAATTTTATATTTATAGAAGATACATGTATTCTTATGATATAAAAACAATTGATTGATCTAAATGTCAAATCTTCCCCTACCCCCTCGTGTGGCTTTCCAGCAAACAGCGGGAGGGTCCTTTTTGGTCGGTTTCAGCTTCCATCACTACGTTTATAACGTAAAAAGTGGAAGGTATTATAATCGTTCAGTCCGTCTGTCCGTCACCCACTTTCATATCCCAAACTACAAAGGCTGCCGACAAGTATAATACGTCAAAAAATTCAGCGCATCGAAATTAGAACACATTGAAAATTTCCGAAAAGAATTCGAATTCTACATACTTCAATTATTTAAAAAACTGCAAATTTTAATGTTCATTTAAAAAGCATAGGAAGCCATTTTTATTAGATTTAAATAACCATTGCCATTCGCAACAATCTCTCGAGAAACTTTAATTCTTTTAGACAATAAATTAAAATAAATTTATTTTTGCGACATCGATCAGTTTGAAATGACGTCAAATATATTTCACTGCGAGATTCTTTGTATGTTGATATAAAATATTTTCATTCTATTTAAAAGCGAGGAGTATTACATATTTATTCTTTGAAATATAAATTAATTTTTGCAAACGATAAGTAATAATTATAGATTTTTCGAAATAAAAAGAAATGGAACTAGCCAAATTTAGAATGTAAATGTTTAATATAGTATTAATGCTGTGTTTGGCGCATTTTTACCTGTTATTTGTTCTCTATCCTACTTGGGTTTGGAAATCAATTACTATTAACCTCACAGCAGAGCCTCAAACAAGGTAGGTGTACACATTTAATGAAAAATCACACGAAGGGATAGGGGAAGAAAGTCTTTTCGAAGATTGCGTTGTAATCGTAAGGACTACAGGCAAGTTCTATGGTATAATTTTTAGAGCTATGCATATGATCTATGATAGCAGCAATCTACCAACTTTATTCGTTATTATAATTGACTGATTGTTGTTGTTGTTGCTTTTCCCTAACCTAGTCTGAAAAAGTCAGATCATGTACATTTATCCAATGACATATAAAGTGGGCAACGGGAAACAATGAAGAAGTAGTCAGTAATACTCTTTAGAGAGTCCCAAGTAATACAAGATACGTTATTTTTGAATGTTTTTTTCTTGTTTGTTTGATTTTCCAAAATAATTCGTTGACGTTTATGTAGATATCAGTGCAATGAAATTTATATGAAATAACTGTGCAATAATTTTCTTATTTCTGTGGATTATTTGGAAATTATTATTTATGAAAAGTATTGATTTTCATTTTACATAAATTAAAATTGATCTTTTTTTATAATTACCATTTCCCTAGACTTTGTTCAGTGTTATCAGGAAACTCTGTAAATATATTCTAAAACTAAAGACCTAGTAACTAGTGAATACTAGAAATGAAGGGTCTAGTTTCAAAACTCTCATTATATAAAGAATAACTAATATATAGAGTACAGATCCGTCATTGGCGATTTCGACCATTTGAATTAACCATTATCCAATGTCGCCAATGAATGGAAAAGACTCTATACCTTAGTTATACTTTGGATAGCTTGAGTTTTGAAACTGCACCCTATAAACAAGGGATCCTTTTAAAAGTCTTATATTGGAAGACAAAATAGATTATGAAAGAGTGTGATATTTGCGATTTAAATACTTTTTAAGGGTAGAGTAAATAACGTGAGTAAAGTTTTATTTAAAAAAATTAATAGATTTTTCTTGAATTGAGGGTGCAGCCATTGAAAAAATATTTCACCTCTTATATGAATAACAGGCAGTGGAATAGGTAATTATTATTATTTCTATTAGGGGTAAGTAAATTAACTGAAGTGCAAACTTTTTTTTACTGCATAGACAGAATTTAAATTTTTAAGTGAAAATTTAATTACTTTAATTTTTTTATATTATATTTCTGCATCAGACGATTATAAATTACTCCTCCTAATTTAATTTTTTTAATTTAGTAAAATAAACAAATTTATAATTTTTTTAAAAAAACTATGTGTAACGCTGGAAAACCTGACTCTCTGGTTACGGGTTTACGCGACGTCTAAATTCCTCAGACGGTTAACAAAGGTGTAGTTGTGCCACTTTTCAATCAAAAGTCATTCCTACTCTCTTTGCCAACACGTCTGTGCACTGAAGTAAATAAAACATATTTCTTTAATACACTCGTTCTGTGTAGCAGACAAGGCATGGCAACTCGAGTTAGGTCCTTAACTTGTTGTTGGCTTGCTGGAGTTCGTTTATGGGATTATAGAACGGCTTGCAGTGTCACATTTCAATGCTATTTGAGGGGTAATCCTTCTTAAAATGTCAGCACTCAATAGGATTACTTTGAAAATTAGGTCAGTTGGTTGAATTGGGAACTTGAGTTTCTTTAGTGGATTATACACTACATTTTGGGTTCTTTGATGCCTGGAAGGAATCGTGGATGGTACTGATGTAATGGTGTACTTCGACATATTATTGTTATTTTCTAAAAACTTTTAAGCATTTAAACTGTAAAATGTGAGAAAAAAGTTCATTTAATTTAAATTTGTTAACATATTTAACAGTACATGGTATAGGGCTATTTACATTCTTTTTTTAAATATTTAACCGTTATCTTAGAGGATGTCTTTCTGCAGAGTAACAGTACGTCTGCACTGCAAAACCTTGTTGTATCGTCACTGCAGATTCATAGTTAATGCGTTCCAGAATGTAACGTTACACAAACTAAGAGTTTACTCCGTAAAATCGGTGTCAAAGGTTGAAAATGCTGCCCAAGCTTTATAGAGTAACGTTAAACTGCAAAACATTTTTTGCTAGTAACTCCGTTAAACAAAATTGGATTTCTTTATGCAGAATGTAGAGACCGTTTTACAGTGTAGAATATTTTTCATTCGTTCAAAAATGTATGAAGGACAAGAATTGCTAAATTTTTAATTTAGAAAAGTATTAAACACTATTAAATCAGTCAAATCGGCAAAAAAATCTCTAATCTCGCATTACCATATTTCCACTTGAACTCTTTAAAGCATAGACATAATCTTACGTAAATTCTTATTGATTTCACATTAAGGAATTGTGAATTCCTAAAGAAATATTTTATAATTTTTTTGAAAAATGTTTTTGAGCATTGGGTTAACTTTTAGTGTTGCTTAATAACATAAATAATCTTCAGGAAGGTAAATTAAAATCAATTTATTCATAGTTTGATAAAGTATAATAAAGCTGATATATGTGATCCATCATTGGACATTATGTTTTATGAGATGATCTAGAATATATATTTTTATTTAATAAAAATGGTTTTTCACTATAGACATCCACATTTTGAAACCATTTTGGTCAAATTTTCTCCCATAAATGTTTTCAAACCTGAATACTTTGATACATTATTTTTAAAATTTCAAAATGCATGCATTGTTGCATAAATAATTTTTAGTAAATTTCCAGAACGGGAAATATATAGTTGCCATTTCTGTCATAATTACAAACTATAGACTATCGATTATATTATATACGGTAGACTGGTTTCAATCCTAGACTAGATAATTTTAGTGATGTTTTTATAGACATATATCTAATTTTTTTTATTAGAGACAAGCAGAACTTTCTTAGTAAAATACCGCTTACAAATTTTCCCGAAATAAGATAGTGAAATCAGAATAATTATCCATAAAAATACTTTAATTCTTTCAAACTAAAGCAGTTATGATAGTTGAATTTAATTTTTAACTTTTGTTTTTCTCGGTGCTAATCGAAAAACTATATGTTTTGTTTGGCATGTTTCTTTCACAAACTGAGTAACGTACTTAATCTAGTTCCACAGTTCCACAACAAAACTAATATTCAGTAAATACAGGGTGGCCCAAAAGTAGACTTACATGGGCCACCCTGGTAGGTATACATGGTGAGATTTTCTGCCGATTAAACCGCTGTGAACAATTGCTACTCACAGCAATGAAACTGTTGCTGCTAGCAGTAAAACGATCGAATGTATGGTAACTCAGTGACATTAATAAATCAATTGGATCTTTAACACGCGACGGAAGCAAAAACCGTACTGAAAGTTTTATCTGCGGTTTTCAATCAAGTAGAGAAAATTAAGTGAATTTGAAGTGCGGAAATATTCGCTGCTTACATTCACAGTGCATCCCCGTTTAACATGGTCACTACTTGATAGAAAACTGCAGGTAAAACTGTAAGAACGGTTTTTGTTTCCGTAGCATGGAGAATATCTAATTGACTTAATACTTCAATTCATCCGGCAGTACGGAAAACATCATTGGAATCATTGTGTGTGAAACGAGCACTGTAACTTTTGTTCTGTGTTCTGTACCTGTTTTCAAAGCAAGCTATTCTAAAATCAGTATTTTTTCAGCAACAATCAATACCATCTACAGGGTGGCCCAAAAGTAGGCTTACAGTTAATGTCGGTTTAAATGCACCATTGGTAAGAACTTTGGGTTATTTAGAACAGGTATTTGACATGGTTTCGCTTAGTTTTGTTGGTTGACTAAAATTAAACCGTGCAACAGCGTATCGGGTCCAAAGAGAAGCAATTTGTGGACTTTGTTTGGTTCAGTTTCGAGATCACTTCGGTTTATTTATTTGATGCTCGAGAAATAAGCAAGTAATGTCTCCATAGAAACGTAACTTCAAATACCGCCATCTGCCAGTTATCCTATAAAAGGATTAATGTGCTTGCGAAAAATTTGTTCGAGATGACAGGCGTCCTGGGAACTGATTATTCCGAGTGCGTCATTACAACGTCGGATGCAACAACCGAACTTTAAGCCTCACTGCCCAAGACCAGAGTGACAGCGTGGCCTTCTTGAGGACGATCCTGACCGCAGATTACAGTTCTGTGAGATAATATGCAACACAACTGACTGAACAGCTTTCGAAAAATAACTGTTGCTGTATAAACAACTGTATGCATAACTAACTGTAAGCCTACGTTTGGGACACCCTGTATAAAAGTTTTACAGTGAGGAGATAACACAAATTCACTAATTAAATTAACCTAACCAAGAATTAAAAAATTAGTTTTGAAGGTGTTTTACATCGTATCTAAATACTCATCGCTTTAATTAGCTAATTATAACGGAAATTTGAATTCTCCTGAACAAAACTACTACATTTATTTTAAACGATCAAAAATGCTAAACAGATGTATTTGTATATCATTTAATAAACTGCCGGATATATTTTGACTCCCCTCCTTCGAATAAAATTAAGTACCGGTGAAGTACTTAATCTTTTAGAAAGCAGGGCGTAAGTTTGATCAAATGGTAAGCGATCTTTCAAGCGACCAACAAGGTAAGCGACCAACCTTGATGGGCCTCTGGCCTGTTGTTGGTCGACAATTTTTGTATTTGTATTTGTATTTGTATTCAAGCTTCGATTGATTTGAGTGCGATAAAATTTGTAAATGATATTCTTGCTTCTTTTTTCTTGCCTCTGACAGAGTTTTGAAGAATAGGAAATATATTCCACGTAGTTTCGAACAACGGTAAAGAGAAGAAGTTGGCATCTGTACTGATTCCTTATACTACCTAAGCATGCATCTTGAGTCCAGTCCATAAATTATTGTCAAATATACTAAAATCGACAAATTTGTTACAATAGCATATATTAGTTTTATTTTCACCGTCCCTCTTAACATTGTACAAGTATGAGACGGTGGATTTATTTTTAAAGTTAAATTGTGTCCCTTATAGAATAAAAACCAATTGTCGAGCTGTGTTAGCTAACCTTAAAAATGAAAAACGAACAAGAAATTTGCAGAACTTTGTAATTTGCTATAATAATAAACTACTTTAATCTAAAACACACATCGTTTACAATTCATGTGATTCCATATATGTCGACATTGAGACGTTACACTTTTAATTTCTAAAATGACATAATTCAATCTACATTATGTAAATGGTCTGTAATATTTTAGTTTAACAATTATTAGTTTAACAAGTAATTAAAATGGTATTCTCCATCATTGTGCCATTCCCATAGCCTTACATAATCATATATCCCTTTTGACTTCCTGAGGCCTGACATGTTATTTAAATGGATGTTTTGGTTAAAGTTTCTGTATCTACGACAATGTATTTTAAAGTCGAAGCAATGAAATGGTTCAATAGAAGAGAATTTAAAAATCACACGTCAGCCTTTTATTATATGTAACAGTCGTTTGTATCTGTAAGAAATGAAGTTGTACGAGGATCAACGTAATTTTTTCAGAAGTAAGTAATAAAGAAATTTTGCGTTTAAAACAATGTTAGACAAAACTATTAATTTTAAAATATAGATACAGCTTGTTTTTGTAATCACGGCATCAAAATATGTGCATATTTTAGGGTTATTAACTCAAATTTCATAAAATTGACATATATTACACATTGAGATCCCAAAACCACTTTTAAAGCATGCTAATAAATTTACATTTGTTTGAAAAAAATGTTTACGAGAAAAATAAATGTTTAGGATATTGCTGGGGTCTCAGAGGAAGAAAAGATAACTCAATTTCATAAATTCACTATGTTGGCCTAACTAGAACAAAGGATCAGTTTATTTTTTGCCTAAATTAGTGTCCGCAAACTATGAAAATAGTAAACTACATCAATTCCATCAAAGGTTTATTCATATTAATTTTATAAAAACCATTTTATTTGAAAATCCGTTTCACAAAATGCAAAATAAGATAATATTGTTGTCAATACTCTCATAATTTTTTCCCAGAACATTTTGTTACTATTTTATCAAACCTTTACATTTCAAATACGGATCGATTTTATAAAGAGAAATCCTAATGATACAAGTTGAATGAGAATGATTTTGAATATGATTTCTCGCGAATAAATTATTTAGTGAATATTCTAACGATCCTCGTTATATTCTCGCCTTCAAAGTTAAGTAATATTGTTACATTATTTAATGTACAGTTTTATTTTAAATTAAGAAGTAATCTGAAGCGATTCAATACATAAAATTAAGTACTGTTGATACTATCTTAACTCCTTTCAGACTTTCGATTTAATGAAATTTTCTGTAATGGGCAGAACGAAATTTTGATTTTTCTTTTAAATATATATATATATTTTGACATTTGAGTCAAACAACATAGTGTCGAATTAGTTACGGTCACGTACAATTTCATGGATTTTTCAATTGTTTACGTATGCATGCGTATTAATTTTGAATTCATTTCAGGGAAGACTAACTAGAAGTTCTTTTTAGCCAGTTTTGATAGAATACTACTAATTATATCGGTAAATAATGACTAGTAACAGAGAATATATAATGATACCCATCTATATTTTCATATATCATTCTTAAATTGAAATTTCTTGGCTAAAACTTTACTTAAATATATATTGATCAGTTGAAGAAAATGCTTTCTACATTCTAAAAACGACATTTTCGAAACTGGGTAAAAAATATTCAAATCTATTGTTGTATAGTCAAAACGGCTCCAAATAAATATTTCTCAAGTTTGATACTTGCAGATATTCATTTCTCTGAAAAACCATGTGTTTATTCAAAAATGAAACACCTGGCGTTTTTTCAAGCCTACTTTTCTTTTTTTAATTCGAAATATTTTTTTTTAAATAATAAAGTAGGTATTGACATACTGACGATGTCCGTCTATCCGTACCCCCTTCCAAAATCTCTTCTATCCTTCAGATCTTAAAAATTCTTTTTTTATTGGAAAGGTAGGACCCTAAATACCCAATTGTTATACTTTTTATCCGCCTGTCTGTACGTCCGGACGGACATAACTACAACATACTACTATTTTTCAGTGAATCTCCCTTTGAATTAGCATTGAAAGTCATTGAAGTCATTTGAGTCATTTAAATTGCTGTTGCTTAATAAACAATGGTATGAGAACTTTATTTATTTAAAAATATTTGAAGCAAAATTTAATTTTGTCAGAAATCAGTTTGGAATGACGTCATAAAATGTAGCAGTGATTCTTTAATTGTTCATTAATTGTTACGTACACTAAGATTGTTTCGTACACATAATTGTTTCGTACACTAAGCGGCAATACATCATATTTTTTTGTATATAATTTTTCTTAGTTTTAATTTACAGTTCTTATTTTTTTAATGAAGTTTTAAGTAGTTATTAGATTTTCGTTATTAATAAATATTTAATTATTCTTCGAATTATAAACAAATCAAGCAGACGATAAATAATATTAAGTTAATTTGCGAAAGAATATTAATAAAAATAGTTGATTTTGGCTTTTAGAAGTTTAAATTATAGCTGAATGCTGTGTTTAGCTATTTATTTCTTATGAGCATAAATTTTGTGCAGAAACGGTTGTAGATTACATTAACTGCTACAAACCTAGTGAATGGATTCACGATAAGAATTTCAGTACGCATTTAAGTAACAGGAAAGTAGGCTATTTTAATACTTTTATAGCTTTTTGTTAAGATTACGATTGACATATTTCAGTTTGTATCAGTTGAAAAAAAATCTGTCAACTTTAAATTATAGTTAACAACAATTTTAAATTCATAAAATGTTTTGATATTTTTCTGGCTAAATACATGGCTCTTACTCGTAAAGGACAAAGAAGATTTTTATAATTTTTTTTAATTAGAGCGATGAACATTTTGCAAGTCGTAATTGGTTAATGTGATTCAAGTGAATGTGGGGGATAAGTGCGGAAGATACATTTAAGTTTTGCGAGAGAGAGACTGTTCTTTACTTTATAAAAGCTAAATGTTTCTTAATTGTAACTTAATTAAGTAACACTTAATTTGTTAATTGTTACTTAAATACTTATTGAGTTATTCTTATCATAGACATAAATAGAATGGACTGCTCATTGCTCTGTCAAGCAGCTTCTAAAAGCGTACCAATCATGAAAATCGCCAAGAGTAGAAAGGTTGCAACATATGGCAACTTATCGCTACTGTTTCGTTAGAACTATGCCAATTGTCGCCAGACCTGAAAATCAGGTAAATCTAGCCTGGTAAACCGCAATGGTGACTCACATAAATGTCCAAGTCACGTGGGTTTGCTGTTGTGTTCAATTAGAAATATTTGCTTCCATTCGTTTTATCTCTGTTAGATGCCTAATTTTTGTGCAGTTTATAAAATGTAAACATAAATTAAAAAAGATCTGTGATACTTTACAGGTAAGATTGTTTAGATGGGTATATTTATAGTAATTTATTCCTAAAAGCCTATTCTTTGATTAGAGTAAATTATTCTATAAGCTCTTTTTAAGGTCAGGGATTATTTTTTTGATAAAAATATTCTGTAAAAATTCGAATTAGCCTTCTGCGCCACATGCATTGATCAGATCCACGATAATATAACTATAAAAAATAATGTTTAGCTTTTTTTTATTAAAACAGCTGCCAAAAATAGCAATCTTTTTCACCGAAATAGCAATTCATCTTTGTTCCTTTCCCAAGTTATTTTTCATACCACTAGATTGTCGGCCTCATATGTTCAAGTCGTTGTGAAAAAACTCGCCAACTGGTTGTGATCACGTGCTGGGGTAAATCTTACCCCAGCACGTGACCCATGAGGGGATCGCTTTAGGTTTGCCAATGCGCAGTCCATTCTATTATATGTATCTGATTCTTATAGAAAAACAAGTTGATATGCAACAGTAACTGTCACAGAACCGTTTCCACACAAGATTTAAACACAGCATTTAGTTATAGTTTAAACTTTTAAAAGCCAACTTTGACTACTTTTCGTAATTTCTTTCTTTCACAAATTCAATTAATATTCCTTATAGTTTGCTGTATTTATATGCAATTCAAAGAAAAATTAGGTGAAATTTCTTGGGTCTATTCCTAGTATCCCTTCCGGCGACATTTGGCTCGTTTTGAAATTAGAATATTGTTCTTATTTCATATTAAAACTGACTTTTTTTATTAAATAAAAAAATTACATTGTCTGGTAAGATAATCATATTAATAATTTTATGCTATTGAATACTGAATTATTCTAAAATTATTTCAGAAAATTTACGCTTTGTTAAAATGAAAATAACAATTTTATTCTGAATAAACGTCAGCGCTATGATTTCCTTTAGCAAAACTTCTCTGAATCTTGAATACTGACTGCTATTTTCAAAATATCATAAATTAGTACATTTAACTAAAAAAACCGTTTAACTGTATTTGGAATTATACGACAACGATTGGTTATTTACGCTTGCTTAAAAGCACTTTTTATTTGGTAGCCAGACAGTTCATTAATCCATAGCAGACTAAACTGTTACGTCACCAACCTATTTTTAAATCTTTTCCTGGAGAAATCCATAGAGTAATGAAAAAGATGGCAATGCTTATAGGAAAAAAAAGACAAAAACCGGTTCTCCAAGTGAAGCAATCGATCGCTTTGTAGTAAGCCTAAATAAAGGCTCTTAGCCATAGATATCATAGTTAAAGTATTAGATTGGCAGATCACGTAACCTCCAATGCTAACGACGGGACGCGCATGGAGGCCAAATAAGAGGGCAAAATGGCCAGTGTTTCTGCCACTTTAAGGAGAAAAATACTACGGAAAAATACTATTTAATTCTAACATTACAAAAAAAAATACTAGAAAATTATTTAAAGTCACTGAAAAGATTCCAAAATGCAGCTAGTATTTTTACGATATTTTTTTATCATTTTAGAATTAGATGGTATTTTTTCGTAGTATCTTCCTCCTTAAAGTGGCAGCAACATTGGCCATTTTGCACTCTTATTTGGCCTCCATGAGCGTCCCGTCGTTAGCATTGGAGGTCACGTTATCTGCCAATCTAATACTTTAACTATGATATCTATGCTCTTGGCGAATTATTTGGCACTGTATTACAGTTGAGTTTGAATAGGATTAATGCATCGACTTGGCGATTTCTGACTCTCAAATATAAACTATGATCACAAAGCATTTTTCTTAAACGTGAAGGAAATGACTACCATTTTGTGTAAATTCAGATCTCGTGCTACAGCCTGTAACTGCGCAAATAGTCATTTTTTTTTAGTTTTTACCAACGCATTTCAAAAAATAAAATTTTGCGTTTTACATTGAACTAATGTTAAGTGAGCGATTAGTTTGGGCTTACTAAGCTTACTTGGCGACTTTCTGACTGCTTCGCTTTCTTGCGAGCCAAGCACCTTCTTCTTAGCTCCATGAAGAAATCATATTATCTTTTCTGCAATGCGGAAGTCCCTATCGTCACGTGGGCGATGGGGGGGGCGACATCTGGCCCTGACTGTCCCTCTCTACCACCCCTTCATCATCGCGGAAAATCGTCTGCAGAAATCACGTTCTTTTGTACCAACTACAAAAAGAAAGTAACTGCTCACAATAGTAAAAATAAAATATCGTGGATAAGTAACTGACAGCGTCCAGCATCGGATATTTCGTGCAATTTTTATTTAATGATTATGTATTTTTAGCAGACAATTGATATGTCATTTTATAGGTTAAAGCGTAGGCGAATAGAAAGTGCCAATAGAGGTCATTGCTACCTCACTGGAGAAAATGAAAATGTCTTTCTTGGAAAATCTTAGATATTTTTTTTTTCACTTGGGCTAGGATTATTCAATTTATTCAATGGGACGGATCGAAAAATGACCCTTTATATTGTTTGGCAGACTTTGTTTATTTTCCATATGTCTAAGAGTTTTTATGAGAAACTAAGAAGTTCTTAAAAGAACTAGAATAGCCTACTTTGCTATTTCAATTCTCATTGAAATTCTTATTATTCGGATAGAGAGACAGACTAAAAAAGGTATTTGACAGGCTTAAAGATAGCTGATGCCCTACATTTCTAATTTTAAAATATATTTTTTAAAAATCAGGCTTTTAGAAATAAATTAAAACAATTCGTCAAAGGACAGACGAACGGAAAAGCGAAAAAAAGACTGACGCAATGTATAAAGGATTGATGTCAAGCCTTTACTTGCCATACTTTATACTTATATTGTAGAAAACTGTCTCATAAAGATAAGTGGATGAACGAAAGGAAAAGCACATAGACAGACGGACAAAAAAGTATAAAAGATAGGTATCTCATGCCATACCTTTCGAACAAAGAGATAATTTGTAAAATCGAACGACTAAAACATAATTTGTGTGTGGAAGAAGGGTAATTAGGGACAGAAGGACTGACAAACGGAAATCATCACCATGTCAATACCTACTTTCCATTTTTTTATATTTCTTTTAAATTAAAAAAAAGCGAAAAGTAGGTTAAAAATGGACCACTGTATACCCCTTTCTTAGTAAACAAATAATAAACAATCAAAGAATCACATTGTGATACAAATCGTGATGTCCTTCCAAACAGATTTATAAGACAAAAATAACAGAAATAAATGTTCTTTCGATTGTTTATTTTTAATTAAGATTTTCATGTGATTGTTGTTTTGCGATTTAAATAAAAAAATAATTTTCAATGCTATTCAAATGAAACGACAGTCGACAGGCAAATATGCAGATGTTTGTCGAACGTGGGTTGTTATGTTTAGTTGGTTATGTTTGTTGTTATGTTGTTAGGTTTGAATTGTGCGACGATAATTCAAACCTAACCTATGTTTATTTTGGAGCTTTCACTTATTTTCACACTCTACAAATAATGTTAATAAAATTTACCTTTTCTTAACAAATTAAGCAATGCTGGATTTAACCCTTTCGGTCCCAATGAGCAATTTGGCATCATCATTTTAGAAAAAAAATTCTGATCGTCTATAGCCATTTATGATATAAAAAAGCACATTATTCGATTCTTCAAACTTTTTTCTATAAGAAAATATTTTTTGTTAATCCCAATTGATTTCAGCCTTATTATTTTTTTTAATTATGATTAGAAAAAAATTTCTAAAATGATGATGCCAAATGGCATCATTGGGACTGAAAGGGTTAAGAGCGAACAAGCCCGATCGAAACCAAAGTGCCTCAGTGTTAATACAATACGGAAAAAATATTTTCTAAGCCACATTCTCCGGCTGTATTGAATATTTTTACAAACTGTTTTTTAATGATAAATGTAGATAACTTACAGGTCTCTATAATCCCACTTTTTGAAATTATTTCGAATATTTTGTATAAAATTATTTATTCAAAGTTTTTCGAAAAATTATTGAAAAAAAATTCAATGTAGCCGGAGAAATGGGGCTTAGAAAATATTTTTTCCTCCATTTGGTTAACACTTTTGGAGACCTTTGGTTTGGAGACCCGACGGGCTCATTCCCCCTTAAATCGGTGCTCGCTGACTAGAACATATAAATTGTAAGTTGCAAAAAACAAAAATGTCTAATAATTTTTTTGCGGTAAACGAGACCAACATAATTATGCCAATAAGGCTCGTTATCCATTTACCGGAGAATATCAAATTGTCTTCCTCAGAAAATCTATCATTTTTTTTCTCTAGGGCTATGATTATCTAATTCATTTAATGCAACCGATCAACGAATGACTAAATTGATTTTGTAGTAATTATCTAACCAGAAAAAAGAAAATATCTCTTGAGACATAAGCTATATTTTTTTAACAAAGCAATGAAAGTTTATCTTTTTTATTATTTTTAAGAGATTTCTGTCATATGTGTCATATTTGTGTCGATTTGTAAAAAAAGCATTAATAAGAGCTCTTTGACAGTTATTCCCATCAAAAAGTTTTTATTAAATATTTTTCACTCGAAGTTAATTGGGTCGCATTTTTTGTCATGTCTGAAACATGTTGGAAATGTAGAGACAATTTAGTTGCTACAATTTTGTTTTTGACAGATGAAAGTTTTATTTGGACTTTAATGCTTTGAAATGAAGATGTGAACAAAAAAAATATTTATTTTTTTCCTTTAAGAGGCGTCGGATGGGTGTTTGGGTCAAAAATGGCTATTTTCTGTTTTTCTTTTATTTTTAATCTGCATATCTATAGCTTTAATTTAAGACCAAGATTATCGATTTCTGTTTAGTAGTTTTCTTTTTATAAGCATTTTTCAGAAACTATGTATATTAGTTCTTACCTATACCGTAATTTTCTTTTGCGTTTTCTGAAATATAAAGTTTTTCAAAGGTTAGGAACATTTTTCTCAGGAACTATAAAAGATATCAACACGTTTTGTTTTATTATTTCTTCCCCAATAATAGCTCTTTGATTTAAACAGAGGAATTTTAAATATCTTTGCTCAAAAAAATTATAAAACTTTAAATCGGATTTTTTGAGTTTTTTTAATAAATATTTTTTAAAAAATCAATGTAAAAGTATTTTTTTATACTGTGAAATATTCTCAGTTTAAATCAAAGAGCTATATCTAAAGAACAAACTATTAAAAAAAATCATAATGATTCTCATATAGTTCCTGAGAAAAATGTTCCTAACGTTAATAAAATTAACATGGGCCGACTCCCCTTAACGAAATATAATTTAGTTGTATTTTCATCGGTATGAAATTTATGCATTGATTATGTACTGGGTTGTCGTAGTAACTTCACGCTTGAACTACACACTGAGCATTTTCAACGAATTTCGTGTTATTCAATGGAGGCTAAATAACCCTTTATTCTTTCTTTTGATGGTTCATTTTATCAGATATTTTGCATTTACTCTTTTTTTAATAAGACAGTCGGTTTTTGTGCACATCAATTGAAAACGCATCCTTTTTTGTTGATATCAATTTTATTTCTATTGAATCATAAAGAAATTACATAATTAGAGCGGTTGCGACCTCTATTTGAGAGATGATTGACATCTATGCCATCTATTAGGAAAAATTTAAACTAATACTGATATAGATATATAATTAAACACTAAAATATGCATTTTTAAAAATATCATTTTTTGCAGTTATAAAACTGCATTTTAAATAATAAACCAAAGGTCTTATTAGGGTGAAGGGATGGATATAATAAATAACGCCAGATATTTTTAATAACATTCTTGTCTCGTTATGAGCATTAGTGCTACTTAAGTATGAAAAAATAATGAAATAGGTTCGATATTATTCAGTAAAGTCCAATTTTTTTCTTTGAAAAAAACTGTAATAACTTTTTGAGGAAAAGATGAAAAGGAAGTCATTTGGTATAGAGTTATTCTGCAGATCGATGCTAGGTATAGAAAGTGTTCTTGCTTTGATATTGCTTTACGTGCTTTGTGTTATATTTTAGCAATTGGTTCAATGGATATTACGTGCAAAAAAAACTTAGACCACCATTTTAAAGCACTCAGTAAATGAAAAGATTGTTTCCAAATGGCTTTCCAAAGTCAAAGTTTTCAAAATTTCACTTTTTGATACCAAATATAGCAGTATAACAATGTATTTTGATGAAGTGGACTTTCCAGACAAATTTAAAACTGGTTTTATAAAAAAATATTTTACTGAAGGACAATAATTAATTTCACATAAAAAATTGGTCTTAACGCACATTTTGAAACAAGCTCTTAAATTACAGCCAAAAAGGAAGACTATTATAAGATGGGTGTTTCTTGCTGGTTATAGACAATTTTACTACTTTTATGAATATGGTGGTTGAACAGATTAAAGATTTTTTTAATTAACAGATTAAATAATCAGATTAAATAGGATTTTTTTAATCTACAATATTCGTTTATAGGACGGCAGCGCAAAGGACCGAACCTACCACATGTTCTCCCATTAACTGTAATAGTGCTATTTCACAACAGTGGAAATAACCTGCATTTGATTGCTACGTGTTAGTGGAATCTGTGGAGTCCAAAGTTCCGACGTGTGCGCCTTTAGTGAAATGTGTGACCCAATGTGTGCGCCT
>JAFNEN010000695.1:0-72500 GCA_019343175.1 Oedothorax gibbosus | reverse complement strand
CTGTAAGTGTTTCTTAAAAACTTTGTAAAATACAAGATTTGTTAAAAATTCAATGTTCGAATTTAATTAATGAAATTCCACTGGTATTTGTTTAACAACAAATCTTTTATTTTTTCATAAAAAAAACATTCAGTTTATTTTTAATCAATAATTAATATTTTTAAAGCACTTAAAGTGTTTGTCGATAGAACACTTAATAATTAAGAAAAAACGAAATAATGTAAATTCTCAAAACATAATTTTGTTATCAAGCATGCTAAGGACCACCTTAGTGTCCATAATATTGTATCAAAGAGAACATAAAAGATAGGCTGGATAACGCAAATTGAGTTGCTATAAAATCATCAGGGATAACCAGATTATCGACACAGAACTTAGTTTAAACATATACTATGCAATAGGTATATGTGTGTAAGATAAGCTTTAGCTGGTTTTCAACTGTTTTCAGGTCTGCCTAATAACTAAAAATACTATAGAATTATTGATCAAATTTAGATTACTAAAATAAGTACAAAATATTATACATGAGTGAGATAAAAGAATATATTTGTCAAATAATGTAAGTATCTCATTCTTTAAAAACTATAAACGGTTTATACCGTTTTAAAGAAGAACATTAATCTCTTGTATGGCAGACACGTACGGATGTAATATCTGAAACTTTATGAAATAATAGTAATTAAATTTATTGGTTTCATTTCTAAATAAAAAGTAACACATTCACTAATTCACACAGATATTTAATAGTTAATACCTCAATCTCATATTGGCCAATTTTCCAACTCGATAATCAATTTACTAAATAACTAGAAAAAATTACTCGAAATTTTCAGTCATGTTTCAAAGGTGCATTAAATGCATTTTAAACTGAAATTAACAAAAACTCACTAAAGTGTATCCTACACTACATCTGTACCAGTGATCTTTCTAAAGGCCCACTATAATTTTCTCATTTGATCTTTGATGTCAAATTTGTAACTCAATAACTTGATCCAGCCTTTCTTTTTAGCTCATCCATTGATATTGTCTTTTCAAACCTACACTGTAGCAAAAGTCTCTTGTTTTTGCAGAAAAAAAATTGTCAGCTGGTGTGTCAGAAAACACCGTAAAATTTACCGGGAAAATCTGTTTATTTTATACGAATAATTTTTAATTTGAAGACAAAATCTGTTTTTTAACAGGCAAATTTATAAAAACAACGTAGCTGTACCTGCTCCAGTTTCCCCAGTGGTGGTACTAACCAAACTACTAACGAAGTTTAATAAAGTGGCTACCCCGGATCTTTAGATCTCCAGTCCAATGCTCTCTCAATTAAGCTAGTTCGGCACGCAAAAATTCCACATCAGTTAAAATGTATCTTCAGTTGCAGTCGATTACTCTTTACACGGATAAAAACAGAACAAAAAGTTATTTTTTTTAATAAACAGTTTATTTTTACAGAAAAAACTGGTAAAAGAAAATAACAGAAATTTTCTGTAAATCTATGGTATTTTTCTGCAAAATTAACAGACTTTCTTACAGTGTACATTCTCGCCTTGTGTTGGAGCATTAGCTTAAGGACATGTCATTCTGTTTCACTAAAAAAATTTGTTGATTCTCGAAAACAGTCGTTAATGATCGTAGTTCTATAGAACTTATCCATTCTCTTCCATTTCCATAAATTCAATGAAAAGTCTCCCCTCTTTCCCCCAACTCGCGTTTAACATATCGCCCGCCATATTGTGGTCCGTTCCTGCTACTTGTTATAGTTTTGCATGGAGTCGCTTGATATGGATCTACATACGTAGGCAAGAGTCGTGGAAACCTTAGCGATATGACATCCCGCATTCACTAAAGTCCTTGTGGACGCAGCCTAGAGGGCACTAAATTGGTTTTAAATTGCCTCGAGCTGTGGAAGAAATTGGTTGACTCTAGTTTACGTATTGGTATAAGTTCATATTGAGTGATTTTAGTTTTGCAGCTGCTTGGACCGTCCTTTTGCTGCTTGTCACGACGTCCATATATACAAGTTATTGTTTACATTCTTTTTTTTTTATTCTTGGTATGCCGAATCGGGTACAACCAACACCTCTTATATTAAGAAGGCCTTCGCAAATGTCAGCATATTGCGTGTGACGTAGTAAGAGGCTACTCACACACAAACCAATCACTTACCTTTAAAATATCGATAAAAATGCCTTGATACTGCTTCACGCTTTTTTGATTGGCTGGGTAGGTGTAAACGTCACTGTTTTAATGCAAAGGTCTTTATTAAAGAAGGTGTCGCTACAATGCTGTCTTTGTACCACAATAATATCACTCGCTTCAAGAGCTTTCTCGATATTTTTCTCTCTTTTGATATCACTCTCTTTGTGATATCAAATTAGAATTTTAAATACATTAATGATTTGATTCAAAATTTTGAGCGTTATTTAAGATTATTTGAGATTCAGTGTGATATTAAAACTATTTAAATTCAAGTCTTGAAATTACGAGTTTGTCATATCTGTGCATAATAGGATAATGATCTAAAACTTAAAGTAAACTTTAACTGGAGTTTAGAGACTCTTTAAATCTACTACAAAAGTTACATTGGTTGAAATAATAATACAAAATTAGCTGTTTTCATAAACAATTAACTTGAGTTTAAATTGCTGTAATTGTGTCATTAAATCGACATAATTTTAATTAAGTACGTTAATTTTATTGGAATTGCAAACAACTTCTATTTTTTTCGTAGCCACAATGATTTAGCAAAATAAGTTTAATTTTGTCTTAAAAACAAAACAAATATTCACTAATATTATTAAATTCGTAAAATGTAACATTACAGGGTTTTTTGTAATTAAATTTGATTAAATCTAGGTAAGAACGTCAATAAATGTATCTTTCCATTTTTTATTGTAGTAGAAACATTGTGAAAGGTATAATTGTGTTATAAAGACGGTATATAAAAGCTTTTAAAATGTGTATGCTAATCCAAATATATTATTTTACCAAATTCAGTCATAAATCAAACACAGAATCGCCCTGAAATGTTTCAAATCTGGAAAATATCTATGAAAAGAATTTACAACAGTGGCATACGAAATTGAGTTACTTAAAGTGATATAACTGTAATTATTACTTTTCTATTTACAAAACCTATTTGCACCAAATAGTTTTAAAATCTTATTTTAAATCTAATTTTAATTTTACTTATTCTATTTGAAGTAATCTTTTTTTTGTAATAATGTTAATGTAAAATCTAAATTTTTGTCGTTTTGTCAAAATAATGCTTGCTCTAGTCACAAATATGTAGGTAAACGCAATAAATAATGCTCAATACGTAAGAGTTTGCAAATATTCCATACGAAAAAAATAGAGAACGAAAAGTAAATGTTTTACTTTATAAGGAGAAAATAATTTAGAAATTATCGCAAACTGCTGAGACTCAATAATGTTCCTACGTTACTGCTAATCAGTATTATGTACATGAACATTCATACCACTTTATATTTAAAATTTGGTTTTTATGAAAATTATAGAAGAATTGAGCACCAACTTATATCTTATAATGAGTCTATGTTTTTTTCAATGCAAAATACAAAATATATTATAAAGTATTATGTCTAATACAAATAAGTTGCCTCGAAAAGTTGTCAATATTATTAATATTTTTTTTAACTTTTTAAATTTGCCAAAAAATTTATATTTACTTCAAAGATTATATTGAATATTGAATGAAACTGAATTTAAAATTTATTTGGTAAATTTGATCAAGGACAAAAAGGAAATTTACTGAATTATATACCATTTTATTTGTGTTTACTATTGTTTTATAAGATGCACATTATCTATTTTAGCCTGTAAAATGTTTTACTAAAAAAAGTTTTAAATGCGTCTGTACAATATCCATATTGTTTATTTTAGCTTGTACAATAATCTAGCGAAAAAAATGTGTTAAAGATTTCTGTCATGTATTTGATGTTTATTAGTTTTAAATAATTATTTGAAAGTTTAAAGAATTTACACGCCAAGTGTTATACTTACACATAACTGGTGCTGAACTATGAATTGTTTTCAAATAAAATTTTAAGAATAAAATATGTGCAACACAATACATTGTATAAAGTGTGTTCTGTGATATTTGAAAATACAGATAATGTAAAAGCTGTGTATTAATATTGTTCGTTATGCGATTCATGAACCAAATACTATATGAAATTGAAAGTAAGCACATTTATTTAAAACTATGTATGTCTTTCAATAATTTATTTAAGGTATAATTTTTTTTTAAAGTTAAATGCTGATTATGATACCAAAATGTGCAATAGTTGAAAATGCTCGTTTGTAGGGAAAAGGCTAATGTCATTTGTTATAAAATTTTATGATAGCCATTTTCCGAATAATTTACTGAAAGTTCTTATTTTACCTACTAAAAATTATTGAAGTGTCAACCTTAAACAATGTACAATCAAAACCATAAATGGAACCCATTGTTTTAATTTAATAAAATATTATATAAATATTGTATGTTATAAGGTTTAAATATTAGAATCTGTCTTACAGAACAAATCAATTTATAAAGAGCCCCTTGTGTTCAGATTTCAAATAAGATCTTATCCAATTTCAGACATTCTAGTCATTTCAATGCGTAGTTTTCAATTTAAAATATATTCATTGTTCATTTAAAGCAGATGACCATGCATACCAAATCATGAAATGATTTCTTGGTTATGTGTTTTAAGTTAAATGTTTGTGTGTTTCGTATCCTGGGTTTTTCAGACAATCGTGAAGGGAAATACCTAAAAGTGCCCATACATGAAAGAGACTTGAAGTGTAATCTTGGCTGTAATTGGCTAGTTTTGAAACCAGTTAATCACAGCCAAGATTAAAGTTTTGGGCCTCCTTTATGAGTGAGCACCTTCAAGAAGCAGTGGGTATGAGAAAGATCGGGTGTTTCAATACCATTCAGCAGAAATAGTAGCAAGATGGTAGTCATCATAAGCACGCAATCAACTTCAAATAAAATGCTCATTGTACAAGAAATTCCAAACAACGATTAAATCACATTAGATTGTATTCGACCTCTAGAGTAGCAGTAATATTCAACAAAAAATGAAGAATAGTTGAATGCATCAATTGAAATGGATATACAGTCAAACTTTGTTAACTCGAAAACCAAGAATCTTACAAAACTAGGTCATCTTCAGCGTAATATGACTTATCCGAACATACTTAAAAATACAAGATAGGAAACGCAATATACAGTTCGAATCAACGCAAATTCGTATTATCAGTGTTTGTACCAATGAAGTTTGACTGTATAAAATCATAAAATGAACCTCTAAGAAACTCGTTAGATGGAAAATGAAACGAGGAAACCGCACGGATTAAGGTCTGAGGACTAACGAGGATATTGCCTTTAAACCAGGGCTTGATCTACCATAAGGCCCGTTACTTAGGCTCGTGCCTCCAAATTTTAGGGGCTCATAAATTATAATTTCTATTATGCTAAATGCTGTAGATCCCCAAAATTTCAGTAAATATTTTTAAAATTCTGAGACCCCACTTTAATTTTATTGAATTTGACTCAGACATTGGCCTAACGTGATTGGTTGCATCATCATTATGAACAATCATACACAAAATTTTCCGCAAGGGGCCCCCAAAATTTGCTGTGCCTATAGTATGAGTTTTTCTAGGTAAGATCCTAATTGAAACACTCTACAAAAGTTTACTGTGCCTTTGCCGATCTTGCTACAATTTCTGAAAAGCAATTTTGTTGCAATTCTTTACTTATTATTTTATTTTATTATTTTTTTGTTTCAAGCAGGGCATTTTTTTCTGTATTACCTTTTGAACCCCTTGTACAGTGTATTTTGAGACCGAATGTTGGATTGCCCGGGGCGCGTTCTGATTACGATTATGGATTAAGTCTTCATTTGCGTCCAATCGCAGAGCTTCAATATTAATCTTTTTGCTGTCTTCAAAATGTCACTTTTAGATTTAATGCTGAAATAGCAATTTTAGCAATAATATATAGCTTTTAAAATAGTCCAATTAGACATTTAAAAAGATTTTTTGTGTTGAATTTTCAGGCAATGCTTCCCCTTTGTCCATTTCCGAAGGGAAAAAGTCTAGATTTCCAGACATCAAAAATCTAGTTCTTGATTAAAAAGTTACCTTTTTTTATCATACATAATCAACTTCGAGCTCTAAGTTTATTGCTATAGTTGATTACAGACTTGAAGAGCTAATACAACTAACACCTAAATGCAATGGTCAAAAACAAAAATTTTAATTAATAAAAGTTCTTCATTGAAAAGGGAAAAAAAGGCCCGGTTTTATCTTGATTCCACCCATGTGCCATTCTGATACTCAAATGGATTAAACATAATTGAAAATAAACGAAGAATGTTCATTGTTACTCAAATAAAATTATGAATATATTTTAGACATATCAAATTTTAAACAACTACTTTTACAAATACAAATAATATTGCATTCCATTAACTTGCAATGGCTCAGCAAGAATGGTCCATTTCTCTGTTCATTTTATACAACCCAAAAGAATTTCTAAATTCTTTATGAAATAATTAATTCTTTAATCTTGAATAGAAATCAGCCATTTGTAAACCCTCCATTCTATATAAACAACTATATTTTAAAAATAAGATTTTCCTATCTCTCGTTAGTGTTCACATTATTGATCGAATTCCTTGTCCTATTGGCTCAAACGAAACGAAAGAAATCAAACTTTGCGACATTCATGCAAACAAAAGAAAATGCAGATGAATTATCGGTAAACATTCAAAACGTTCTGTACAAATTCAAACACACTTTGAAGATAATGATTTCTACATTGTTCAATATTTTTCTTTGCGAATTGAATTTTCTTTTGAATTCGAATAGATTTTAAAATACTATATTCGACTTCTTAAGGTTCTACATGTAATAATATAAAGAGGAAATATTGAACGATAATGCTGAAGACTTTGAAACGAACTATGAACTTTACCCTTTTTTTAAAATAAATTTTTACAAAACTATTTTTATTTGAAAATGCACTATTTGGTAAAACTTTATTTAAAAAGAAAATACTCCTTTTTCGAAAAAAATATGACGCCCGTCGCCAATAGCCCTCGTGTAGCTCTAATGCGACGATAATTCAAACTAAACTAAACCTCTTTCTAAAAAACTATAAAAAGATCTATACCAGTTCTGATAAAATCTCAAATAATTTCAAAAAAAGTGTTTAAGTATTAAATTAAGTATTAAATTAAGATTTTGATATTTTTAAACCTACTATTTGAACTTTTTTTGTAAGTATTACTGCTACCGATTTCACTCGTTAAATTCAAAAGGGTTATTTAAAAAAATTAAATTCTGCATTATTTCAGTTTTAGACATTGAAGAACTAGATTTTTGAAGAACGTGAATTCCAAAATGCGCTTGAAAAATTAGATTCTAGACTTGCATTTCCGATATCGGTTGCGTTACTTTGAGGGACTATTTAGCTAGTGAGGACTGGTAGAGACGAGAAGAGAATTTATAATTAGGAATCAGGAACCCGAAGAGATTTAATGCCCTGTCCGCACTTGGGTTCCCGACTCTTGTGGCATGCGTTATTGAAATCGAACACCGTGCGGTAAGTCGAAAGGCATGACATATTTTCGGTTTGCGCATGCGTTGCAGAAACGAGTTACAAGTCTTGAATACAAGTGTGGGCATAGCCTATAAAGGCATTTTACTGAATATTCTGCCTTAGAGTAGCGAACTCCTGTAAGGTCTTGAACAAATAAACCTGTGAATGACGTTGCCTTCTATGACATGCTTGTTTCTATTAGTACAAGAATTTGCTCAATCAATGTCTGAACATCCTCTAGTTTGGAGAATATCTGTACTTGAGTGCCGCTCCAACGCGTCCCCCCCCCCCCCCTTCACTCCTTTTTCGATGTTTATAATTTAATTGTAGGGAAGTGTCTGTCAACATACAATGCTTTGGAATTTTAATATTTTATATTTCGAACTTATTATCATTTTTCGTTTATAATTAAATAACCATTTGATTGTAGGGAAGTGGTCCGTCGACATACAATATTTTTGAATTTTATTTCAGCTAGTTGCTCCCAAATATTTAACCAGCCAAATTCAACTTAGCGCAATAGCATTATAAATAAAACAGACTTCAGAAAACCGTTGCAAAAGTTCATCTATCTCCCAGTTTTTTTACATTTCAAAAATAATGACTGCACATTTAAAATTAATATTTTAATCCAAAATTTAAATATACAATGTTTTTAAATCTTGTTAACCCATTTGACTGTTAAGTGCGTATGAAAATACAGACAAGTATTTTATGATTCCGCCTTTAATTCCGTATTTCTTGCATTCCTTATTCCAGATGTGTCTTCTAAATGCACGAAATAAGACTCAAACAGCAAGTTAGTGCAATATGCTGAAGTTTCAAAAGAACTAAAAACATTTAACTGAAGTATTTTAAGCCAAGCATTAAAAACAACATGCACTTTAAATGTGTTTATTTATTTCAATGCACAAAACTATGTTGAAACGGACACTTCCCTATAATATATATTTGCTTCACTTCCTTTTAGCCTTTCCCGAAATGCAAGATTTCGTTGAAAAATAAAACTGAAATGGAATTTCAGTGAGAAAAAGTGAGAGGCACACGAAATTCATTTTGACAATCTTGCAAAACAGTGCTTTGAATGCATTTAAGTAATTTCTCAAAAAAAAACTTTTTTAAATTCCCTTGTCTTTGGTAGAACATTTGACATTTAAGGATACTAATAGCCTTCCACATTCGTCCCAACATACATAATCACAAGCTTAAAGAGAAAATCAAATACTATATATCTACTTGGTTCTCAGGTACAGTTTACTGATAAATTGTGTAATCAGATATTGAAAGTCAGCAATAATAAAAATAGGTCTTTATCATAAACAAAATCATTTTTAGTAAGGAACTATAAGCACTGTTCAATTACAATTGGCGTTTCAAGGTCACAGATTTTGCTTTTTAACTATGATGGAAAGCATAGTTTGACCTTTGGTTACTAGACAACTATCAAAAAAGTGAAGGCATATCCTTGAGGTGCCTATGTTATTTGAACAGAGTAAAATGCCTTTTTATATGTTTGTTCAGTTATATTTTAGTTGTGAGGGTAAAAAGGCTTTCTATTGTATGAAATACTGTTAATGGTGGAAGTCAGGCTAAATTTATATTGAAAATATAATTGTTCTTTTAAGTAATATGTTTACAAGTGTATATAAGTTTTCTAAGAAGAAAATATGTGACAAATGCCAGTTATATATAGAATATATATTGAAAAGTTAAAAAGTGCATACATTTATTCAAATAAAAAATATTTAAAATAAGGTAACAAACCTAAATTTTAACTGAAATTATGTGCCATTCCTAATTTTAAAATAATTGTATATTAATTTTAAAGTTCAATAATATTCTATAAATAATTTTTGTAATGAGATAATAATTAAAATAGTATAGATAAGTAATGGTTTGAAGGAATTTGTATTAAACCCTTTAATCTGACTTCCACTTGTCAGGAAATTTATTCAGACAGGGAAATTAAAAATAAAAATTGTAGAAATAACATATTTGTGTGTGTCTTAAAAATGTTTAATTTGTATACATTTCAAATAATTCTTGTCTTTTTCTCACAAAACTGTAAAAACTATAAAATAAAATTAACTATGCAATATTGCCTTACATTGTGTCATTATTTTACTTTTTCAGTACACAATCAGCTCAATATTACATAATGCAGTAGCAGTCAACATAGCAAATTTTAAAATACTCAAAACTGGGTTGTTGTCTGAAATGCCTCGTAGAAAACAATTTTGGTCCTCTGGACTTAGAGATCGCCTTTAAAACTTAATACTTTGAAGGTTTTTGTAGGTTGTTATAATAGCCTTTAATGACTTCTCTAATCAAGAGCTCCTCTCTGTTAATCTTAGGGGGGAAAATTTCTGTGACAAACTTTTCCAGTTGAATTTAATGTTTTTACAAAAGTTTTTATACATATATGATAAATGTTGCTGGTTTAAATATTGCTAGAAAAAAAATTGAAATTAATTCAACTTTTGTATATGGCTTTAATTTAAAATTTTACAATAAAATCTTTTAACCAATGTCAAAAAATGTATCTCAAGCGATATTTTAGCCATCTACTTTTATCATATAAGAAAAACATGTGTTAAGAATACAGAAATTGCGGTCATTCCCCTTAAAGCTAACATGCACACTTGAGAGAAGGAAGTTTAGCTTCCTAACTTGGTCTTATTTAAATGTATTAGTTGCTAACTATGTTCATAAACAAAAACACTCATTATTTACAATTTTTTATTTATGTTACATACATTTTTTACAAATATTATGAGTCCAAGTGTAATAATAATTATAAATTATGCAGTTAAGGAATCATTGAATCGTGAAAATGGCTCAGATACAATGGTGAGGTGGTGGGATGTCAATACCAATCTTTTAAATTGGACATTTTAACGAAGTTCTTGAAAAAGAATATATGATATAACAGTAAAACTTTGATTTTAAATATCCAATTTGAAATTAGACCCTGTATAGTGTACATTTTCCCCCACCCAAGTTTTTTTTAATTAGTTTAAATTTTAAATATCAGATTCATTTTGAAACCTTTGATACTTTCATTCTAAATTAGAAAGAATAAGTAGAATCAATTATAAAAATACTTTAGAAGCAAATTATTTTTTTCAATATTAAATGACAACTCTTATGAGCTTATACACAATTTAGGTGCTCTTCTAACTTAACAATTCTGAAATCCAAATCTGAACCAGAGATATTTCCTCTGCATAATACATATTCCTCCAATGGTGCCATGCAAAAATCAGAATCAAAGTTTTACTGCATTTAGAAATACCTTAACAGAAGATATCAAAATAGATAATGCTTACATTCACTTAAAAACATAGTCATACAAGTATTTATAATTAATAAATGATCAAAAAATATAAAGTATTAAATTCAAATTGAGCTGATACATAATAATTTGGTGTAGGTAGCTACGGATAGCCCTTGTACTGATATATCCTTACATCAGTTGATAGATTAACAACTCTTTTCAAATAAGATATGAAAATAAATAACTTAAAAATGAAAAATTAGAATAAGTAGAACACAAGATGGAATAAGAAAATGTTGATGCACTTATCTTGCAGAAGTTTTGAGTTAAAATACAAAAGCCTTGCCTGTAAAAGAACAAGTAGAATATTATCAATTTAAATCAAACAAAACATAGTTGACATTGTAACACATAACTCTTTCAATGTATTAATATCTCTGTACCAAAAAACTAAATTCAATGGGTTAGTTAGGTATGTTGATTTTAATATTTTTAGCTTAAAACCTTAAACTAAAATCCAAATTTTTAAGTTGTCAGTTTTAAATTAGAACCGCAGTAATATAATTAAAATCTAAATACATTCAAGGGGAAATCATTGTTAATGCAATTTTTTTTAATGTAAGTTTTTTTAATGAAATCTTATCTTATATAACACAGCATTAATAAGTTAGCCCCCAAATAAACTGTATAATTTTTACTCCAAAAATGTTAATAAACTTCACAAAATAAAATGTATTTCTGAAAATTAAACTTATTGGAAAACTATCACTATATTTTTTTTTAAGATAAAAAAAATTTTTGCTTTTAAATATTGTGAAAGGTTCAGTGCCTAAACATTAGAGACAATAAATAAATTACGAAGTGCAAAGAGGATAATAAACAAAAAAAAAACTTACACTTTCCCAAATTTGACTATGACTGATTGTTATATAACAATAGATTTAAGTCCTAAAAAGAAAAGTTATTGATTATATAAAAACATTTTTATTATAAGTATTTATAATAAGAATTGGTATAATTTTTCATTCATGATAAATAAGTACTCTTGAGCCGTCTTGAAAAACCTACATTTTTAAAATATAATTGATATTGCCTAGGGTGACCAGACTACATTTTAGCTTCCACGCTACGTTTATAACGTAAAAAGTGGAAGGTATTATAATCGTTCAGTCCGTCTGTCTGCCCGTCACCCATTTTCATAGCCCAAACTACAAATGCTACGGACAAGTGTGACACATAAAAAAAATTCCGCGCATCGAAATTAGAATACATTGAAAATTTCAGAAAAGAATTTGAGTTCGAAGTACTTCAATTATTTAAAAAAAACTGCAAAATTTAATGCTCATTTAAAAAGCATAGGAAGCCATTTTTATTACAATTTAATCACCATTGCCATTCGCAACAATTGCGAGAAATTTTAATTCTTTTAGACAATAAATTAAAATAAATTTATTTTTGCGACATCGATCAGTTTGAAATGGCGTCAAATATATTTCACTACGAGATTCTTTGTACGTTGATATGAAATGTTTTCATGCTATTTAAAAGCGAGGAATATTACATATTTATTCTTTGGAATATAAATTAATTTTTGCAAACGATATTTAATAATTATTGAATTTTGAAATAAAATAGACGAAACTAGCCAAATTTAGCATGTAAATGTTCAATATAGAATATCAATGCTGTGTTTGTCGCCTTTTTACCTGTTAAACACAACTGTTGTGTGGAAGCAGGTTAAGTGACATATTCTGTAACAAACCTACTTGTTATAGTTCAGTACTACTTTTTAATGACATGTCTTGCCTGTTTCAATAAGCTTTAAAATGCTTAAAATGTCCCCTTTTTTATTCTGTAAAATGTACTGCATTTCAAGTACAGATAAATATGTATTAAAACAAAATTTTAAAAATTGACAGTAATAGTCCGAATCACTTCAATTCATACATTAGAGACGAGATACCTAACCAAATTTACCATTTTATTACGAAAAACTTTTAGAATTCTTGGCATGTATACATTACATACGAATGGTTCAAATTCGCATTTTTAGACCACTATGGAGGGTTTTTTTTCCCTGGAATGTAATAAATTTTAAACAGACATATGTAGTGTTCTTCATGTATATGCTCTTAAAAATTAACATAATAGCAAAAAACTTTTTTTAAAAAAGTAATTTAATTTAATATATTAAAATATCATATATTCAAAAATTAGTGGCACTAAACAGTTACAGAGACAGCATTTTCTCAATTATGTTGATTATTATAAATAATCTTCAGTTGTAGTTTTAGCTTCCACACTACGTTTATAACGTAAAAAGTGGAAGGTATTATAATCGTTCAGTCTGTCTGTCACCCACTTTCATAGCCCAAACTACAAATGCTACAGGCAAGTGTGATACGTTAAAAAATTCAGCGAATCAAAATTAGAAGACATTGAAAATCTTCAAAAAAAATTTGAATTCGAAGTACTTCAATTATTTAAAAAAACTGCAACATTTAATGCTCATTTAAAAAGCATAGGAAGCCATTTTTATTAGAATTAATTCACCGTTGGCATTAGCAACAATCGCCCGAGAAACTTTAATTCTTTTAAACAATAAATTAAAAGAAATTTATTTTTGAGACATCAATCAGTTTGAAATGACGTCAAATATATTTCACTAAGAAGAGATTCTTTGTTTGTATGTTGATATGAAATGTTTTGGTTCTATTTAAAAGAGAGGAATATTACGTTTCTTTGAAATATAAATTAATTTTCGCAAACAATAATAATTATTGAAGAAATAATTATGAATTTTCGAAATAAAATGAATAAAACTAGCCAAATTTAGCGTGTAAATGTTTATACAATAGAATTAATATTGTGTTTGGCGACTTTTTTTCTGTTGAACACAAATATTGTGTGGAAGCGGGACGAGCGACAGATTCTGTTACAAACCTACTTGTTTTATTTTATTACCAACACAATACAATCACATTTTGTATTATTAGAAAAAAAATAGGTAAGAATGTTTACATAAATAAATAACTAGGGGGTGAAACACTATGATACTTTCAATTACCACTCAATACATCAATACATTTAAATACAATTACATACCCCTACAAGGTAATCCCAATACCTTTAAAACCTAAAAAGTTCTATGGCAGCTACCCTTAGCGTATGCATGATTTTTTGGAAAACCTTATTATGACATCTGACATGTAGTATGAACTTGTGTACTAAATTTGAAGTTTTAAGGTCTTTTAGTTAGTGGTTTCAGACAAACAGCAACCAATATTTTAAAAAAACACTTTTTTAAATCAGCACTGTCCAAATAAAATCTTCAATAGGAAATTGAAAGAAAAAAATAAAAAAAAAACCTACAAACCATGATGTCATTAAATTCAAAAACACTTAGTTTGCTTGAATACCTATTGAAAATGAGTAATTACCTGACCAGGGTATGATGTGGTGTATATAACATTTGGCTGAACGCCTTGATCCGTTAACATTGCAGCAGTTAAGGCCTGTGATGCTGTAAATAATAATGAAAGTACATAAAAATAAGTACCCTGAAACAAACTAACACTAAACAGCTTGCTTAAGTTTAGTAACTACAATACAGAGTTTGAATATTAAAACAATTCAAGTAAACACTTAATGGCAAGTCAAATGCAATAACTAAATTATATTACAACGGGGTTGGATAATAAAATTAATCTTCATTGAAAAATTAAAATCCAACTTCCGAAAACAATGTTAGATTCAAAGATATCATAGTTAAAGTATTAGATTGGCAGATCACGTGACCTGTCTCAGATTTTGCTGAAATTTAGAACAGTAGTGTTTATATAGTTATTTGTGAAATGAAAAATTTTATTCACAAATATTGAGCCGTTTTAAAAATATGACACTTTAAAAGTTCAAAAAATTAGTCAAAAAACCACATCCGACCAATTTTCAAATTGACCTAGAAGCTTTCCTAATTAAGCTAGAGAGCTGGGATAAATGTCATCTAACAGAGATTTGTATGAACTTTTTAATGATATGTAACACACTTAGTATATAGAAGATTTTATTTAAATTAAAATTTAATTAAATTTTAAAATTTAATTTTTTAAAAAAAGTTCATAATTTAAAATTTTGAAATTAATTACATGAATAGTTAGAACTATTTTATATCACCTGGCAAAATATCAAGTTGGGATGAGAATGGGTTCATTGATAAAAAAATTCAAAACTGAAGCATGGTTTTCGTAAATAAATGTTTTCATTTATAACTTTGATCTGATTAACTTTAAAAATAACCTAGACAGTTTCCTAATCGAGCTAGAAATCTGTGGTAAGTGTAATTTTTCAGCAACTTGTCAGATGTTTTTAATGGTGTATATAGCACATTTAGCATATAATTTTTTTTCTTTAAATTAAATTTTAAATACATTTTTTTAAAAAATTACGAATTTCAATTTTAAAAATTAAAAAATATATATATTTCACGACATTTTTCAAGCCAACAGGTCACTATCCATCCCTTTGTAGTTTATTTCAAAAGAGAAACTAAAGTTGAACACTTTAACTTTGTAGTTGTTTCAGACTGCCTACAGCATAATACAGTTGCTCTGTACACTTTTCAAAAAAAACTTATGGTCTTTCTGAAACAAAGGTTTCAAAAACTTCCGAACAAGATTAATTTTTATTTTTCGGATGGCTCAGCCGCACAATATCAAAACAAAAAACTTTTTGAATCTTTGCTTTCATGAGACAGATTTTAATGTAAAAGCTGAGTGGCACTATTCAGCCACATCACATGGTAAAGGGCCTTGCGACGGAGGCTCAGTAAAGAGACAGGCAGCTCATGCAAGTTTACAAAGGCCATATGAAAACCAAATTCAAACCCCACGACAACTTTTTGACTGGGCTGTAGAGAATAATGCACATTTTGCATACTCCACTCAAGAGGATTATGCAGAATCAGAACTATTTTTACGAAGTAGGTTTGAGAAAGCTGTAACTATACAAGGCACACAGCAATATCAGGACTTCTTACCCAAAAGTACATCACAAATATTAGTCAAAAACTTTTCAGAAGATTCTCAATGTTGGGAAAAGGAAGTATCAACAGATCAAGGAAAGCTTAAATTAGAAGACATATCAGGCTATGTCACGGCGGTCTATGCAGGAAACTGGTGGCTCGGGTACGTTTTGGAGAAAAATGAATTTGGAGAGAATGAATGATGAGGTAAAGAAAACTTTTCTTCATCCATTTTTTTGGGTCAGCTGTATCAATCTCATATCAAAGAAACGCTGATGTTTTATGGGTGTCAGTAGTGGACATTCTAGCAAAAGTTAATCCTGTGACTACCACTGGAAGAAGTTATGTTCTACTTCAAAGTGATGACTTCCAAACAAATGTGGCTTTTTCAAACTACAAATGAAACTTTCTTGAGGTTATCATTCAGATTTATTATAAAGGTAGTGTTAATATTAGTATTCTTGTGTTATTCCTAAGCTGAATTATTAACTAACAATAATCTTCAGTTTTGATTTTTTTTAGCAATGAACCAATTCTTATACCAGAATGATATGTTACCAATATATTGTTTAAAAAAATACCGACTATTCATGAAAATAATTTTAAAATTTTAAGTATGCATTAAAAAAAATTTTTAATTCAATTTTAATTTAAATAAAATCTTCTATAATCTGAGTGTGTTATATTTTTATAAAATTGTCTTATAAATTGCTGTTAACTGGCACTTAACACCATTTCTAAATTAATTAGGAAACCGTCTAGGTCATTTTAAAAATTAGTTGATCAAGTTTATTAATAAAAACAATTATTTATGAAAAACAAGCTTTAGTTTTGAATTTTTTTATCAATGAACCCATTCTCATCCCAACATGATATTTTGTCAGATGATGTGAGAGTCCTAACTATTCATGTAATTAATTTTGAAATTTTAAATTATGTACTTTTTTTAAAAATTAATTAAATTTTAATTTAAATAAAATCTTCTATACACTAAGTTTGTTACATATCATTAAAAATTTCATACAAATCTCTGTCAGATGACATTTATCCCAGCTCTCTAGCTTAATTAGGAAAGCTTCTAGGTCAATTTGAAAATTGGTCGGATGTGGTTTTTTGACCAATTATTTTAACTTTTAAAGTGCCATATTTTTAAAACGGCTTAATATTTGTGAATAAAAATTTTCATTTCACAAATAACTATATAAACACTACTGCTGTTCCAAATTTTAGCAAAATCTGAGACAGTGAGGTTTAATGAGTGTGTTGATTTGACATTGAATGACTCTCAATCCAATTTCTGCATAGGTTAACATTGGGGGAATTACTGTTTTAGGAAATTTATGTCCCCTCAAAATAAATAAAGTTAAATTAATATTGTAAATCCTGAAAGTCATAGTATGAATGTATATGGGTCATTCCTGAGAAAACGTACAAAAGCATGTCCCCGCAAGTTATCTTCCACATGAAGAAAAGTTATGCTTCCACTTGAATTAATTAAAAATGATGAATATTTTATCTACTTACTAACGTTGAATAAATACAAAAAATTATATATTTTGTGTAAAAATTTGTGTCCACAGACTATGACAAATCATGTCCGTGAGCTGTCTCACCGTCATGTCCGGGGACTGTTTTAGTTAGTATATACTAATTAAATCCCAATTTTTTATAACTGTGTACAACGTATTCCTTAGCTTGCATAACTATCTGGAAATGATAACAGTACTCTGTTTCAGTCTTATTAGTATTCAATAATACACGATATATGTTGTATCACGTCGATAGCTTGTATACAGCAGTAGATAAACTGTAAATAGAAGTTTAAAGTTAAAAATAGGCCATTGACAAGATCATGGCGTCATTTATGTAATCAAGATATAAGAAGGTAAGCTAATGATTTTTACTAATAATTTGTTATTTATAGAAAGAAATAAGTTATATAATATCCGTTTGCATGTTTCGTTCCCTAAGGCCTAAACCTTTTGTGTCCGGAAGCCCTTATTTACGATTTCATCATGTCCGTGTACCATCATGTCCATGTATTTGGGCTCACGGACATGATTTATGTGTCCACGGACATGACGTTTTAATTATATAAGAATAAATTGATTAAATACAAGTGAAATGCATTATATTTTATTATATTTTGCCCAAACTAATATAATAAAGTAAAGCTGAAATTTTATTCAAGTGTAACATATCAATAAAATATTTTTATGTTAATTTTGGGGGTTAAAACTTTTCTAAATTAAACATTATTTAATTAAGACTTATCATCCGAATATTTAATATTAATTGTATGATCTGGACCGATGTTATTTTTCCAATGTAGTATGTAAGTGTAACTCAAATCCAAAATTTCAAAATGTTTCATCAATATTTTTTTTCTTGAGATTTTTTGCCTTAAAATTGTACGTTTTCTGAGGAATGACCCACATACTTCAGATATTTAGCTAATTATTTCCACCGGTTTTTTCAGGTCAAATTAACCAGATAATAATTTTAAACTAGGACATATTTGTTAATTGTACATCACAAAGCTGCATACATATTTTTAACAAAATAAGAGAAAATAAATTTATCTACTAATCACACAAGTTCCTTGAAATAAAACAAGAGAAAATTAAATTTAGTTTGTGTTAGAACATCTTGACATTAAATAGAGAGATTGACATAGATTCATAACTAAACTATAAAATCACACTATGTATTAATAATAATAATAATAATAATAATAATAACATAAACTCCTTTGTCAAGGATTATTTTTTTTAATTTAAAAAAAAGCCTTAACATGGTATTACAGTGCACACCCTCTTAACTGCCTTAAATGACACTAAAGGCTGGTAAAAATCTGGTTAAGGGGGAACGGGCGCGCTGGATCGCAGGTCTCCAAACTCAAGTGCCTCAGTGTTAATCCAATGGGAAAAAAACTATTTTCTCTGCCACATTTCTCCGGCTGTATTGAATGTTTTTACAAACGATTTTTTTAAAATAATAAATGTAGATAACTTACAGGTCTCTATCTTCCCACTTTTTGAAATTGGTTTGAATATTTTGTGTAAAATTATTTATTGAAAATTAAAAAATATATTCGAACCAATTTCAAAAAGTGGGAAGGTCGGGACCTGTAAGTCAGCTACATTTATCACATAAAAAAAATCTGCTTGTAAAAATATACAATACAGCCGGAGAAATGTGGCAGAGAAAATAGTTTTTTTCCCATTGGATTAACACTGAGGCACTTGAGTTTCTGTTTGGAGACCCGCGATCCATCGCACCCATTCCCCCTTAATCCAGAGAAGCGAAATTAATTCAGTTTTTGTTGCACGTTTATGCATCGATGATATTTGCCCTATAAATAGCCGTCATTCTATTAAATGTATTAAAAGCACTATGTTACAGATTGTAAAAAAAAAAAAACCAGTAACCTTTTTGTTGAAGCCTAGAAATTCAGCATTTTGTCACAAAGTTTTGCTATTTTTTTATCAGCATCCCATCGATATAGGATCGATATAACCAAATAAGTATTTTTTAGCCAAATTTAGGCATTTAAGATTTTAAAAATATCATGTGGTTAAAATGGGGATACGATTGTACAGAATCGTGTTAAGACAAAGCCTAATGTAGTATCATCTGAGAAACATGAACATAGGCCTTTTGATTGACGACGGGTAAAGAACAGAAGTAACAGAAAAATGTATAGTTTGACAATGTAGGTAAAAGTAACAGGGTAACAGATAAATATATTCTATTAATCAACCAAAATGAAACAAAGATTTGAGTCAGCTTTGAATTCGGTAAATTCTTTTGGATCAAATAAAATACTAACACCACGATTATAGCTTTGGAACTCAGAATCATAGTAAGTTAATGAGAAAAACATAATAAGCGATAACAACACTATCCAAAGACAACTGATAAGCGATTAATTATACATAATTTGGAAACACAGTCACAACAGTTAAGTGGTTTAAAGGTTAAGCAAAATACACTCACAGAATGGAGTATCTTCTAGATCTTCCATGGCATCTGTAGCTGTGGCGGTGCTGATGGTTTTTTCACCTTTCATGGACTAAAAATAAATGTGCATATAAAATTAAATAAATAGGCTTTAAAAAAAACAGTGACTTAAAAGTGTATTTTGTGGTATAAACCACAAAAATCTCAGTGATTGAATGCAATTTAACATTTATACAACAAATTGAGCATTTAGATTTATGAGTATTTGTTTATTTTTATGTATATTTTTTTATCATTAGCTCATTACATTTAAAATTTATTTTTGCTTACATTTCCTAATGCTTAATTGATTTTAAATTGTTTATTTATAAAAACCGATTTCCATTTTAGTATTCATTAATTAATATCTAACTATCCAATTTTTAAAATAAAATTTCAAATGTAACCTTTCTTGAGGATTAGCTAAAATGCTATGCATCAATTTTTAAGAGACATTTGTGGTTAAAGCTATGGGACCAAAAGGTGCCTACAACATAATTCCTTCCAATTAAAAATAAACTTAATGTGGAAACTAAAAATATATGGCTATTAACAAATAAACTTAAGTTAACCTTCTAACTATTAAATTACCTCTCTGTATTTCTGTAAGTAGAGCTTTAGTGGTTCAACATAATTATCAAACCCTAATGTTGACATTGCAAACAAGATGTCTTCTCCATTGATGGTTTTTCTTTTTTCTTGGTGGCAACGATCGCTAGCCATGTGAATGAGTTAAGGAAAACACAGAAAATAAACTTGGATGCTTCAATTAGTGTCTGAATGTTTTAACAAAATTAAACATTTTATTTTACTAAAAAATTATCTTTAAAAACTATGCTAATACCGGTACAGAATATTCTACGAATTCCGATTTTTGAAGAGCTTCTGTTAAAAAGTCAATGCATTTGTTACAATTTTAAAATTAGTGTTCCCAAACAATACTTTGAGAAAAATTTAAGCTTTTTTTTATGGTAACTTCTCTTCAATTGATAGCTTGGACAAGATTTTAAGGGTTTTTTTGTAATTAAAAAATATAATTCATTTATGCATAGCAATTTTTAAAAATTACACGTAGACATTTTGACAAACCAATAATAATTGAAACTAAGTTACTCACAACTTGGCTAGAAAATAAACTTTCTTAGTTAGGTTTTTATACACAAATTGAGAGCATCTTACCTATAAAAACAGTTTTATAATTTAGAGGTTTAGAAAATAAAAACATGAATAAGAGCACAGAAAAAGACATACAAAATTATAAATACAGTAAGACCCATTAATGTAAACCTCAGTAAAAACATAATTTTACTGGTTTAATGCATAATAATAAGTTAATAAATTATATCTAGCCTTAGAAAACTATTGACTAAAAAAAAATTAGAAATAGTAAAAAGGATACTCGCTGGTTATGAAACTGACAAACTCCGACACACACTCTTGGACACATTCCTTGGCATCTTTTGCGATCTATATAAGACAAATGCAAAATAAAAACTTTGGAAGGATCAATGAGATAAATACAATTTTTAAAAATATTTGAGCAAAATTATGTTTTTTTAAGCAATAAACATAAGGTTAAAAATAAATTTGGTCTACATTTATAAATTAAGTTTGACTTTAATTGGCTATTCGTCATCCTAATTGGCCTCGTAATTGGTGCCAATCGCAAGGAAAATATTAGCTTGTAATTTTGAACCATGGCCAGTAATAAGGACATTACCAGAACCCTAAACTAGTGACTAGAAGAATTAAGTTAATCTGTCTGTGATCAAAGGAAATAAAAACATAAGAAACAAATAGAGTAAGCATCCTATTATTACCAAATGCAGATGTTTCAAAACATTGTCACTGCCTGAATTCTTGCTGCATCAAATTGTATACAGTGCCCCAAGTAAACCAATCATTAATGTATTTCAATTTTGTATCCAGGGTTCAAAATTAAAGGACTCTAGTCGCAAAATATAACAAAATCCTACAATTTTATGCCTTCCATATATATGTAGTTGCAGTTATTGATAAACTAAATTTTTTTACTATAAGCTGTTTAAGGTGGTTTCCAAAGATCTAGCCAAAAATAAGAATCCTAAAACCGCAATACTCTGGCATAAAATACATACAATTACATAAAATCGTATACACTTTTGGATAAATATTTTTCTCTAAAACGCTCCCAGATAATGTGCATTTGATCCTAGCTTTTTAAGTCAATAGCAGGGATTGGGAGAAACCAAGATTGAAGTAACATAAGCACAAATAAAACACTGCAATTAGAATTAATTTTTAAAAAATTATTTAATTTTAATGGAGATTCATTTCACAATTGGCATTCGACAGCCTTCGGAAAGTAACGAAATTTTTCGTTACTTCGTTTCTGCTAAAAGTAACTAAGTTATAGTTACTTTCTGAAAAATCTAACAACGTTATTCTATGTTACCTAAAAAAAGTAACTGTTACAAGTAACACGTTACTCCAATCCTTGGTTATTGGCAATTATTGCTCCTATGTAGTTTCATCTAATTTCTAACACTATTTGTGTCATTCAAATATGAGTGACTGACGTACCAGATTTCGACTCACCTTTCCAGTTTTAGGAATAGCATTTTTCATAATGCGAGCAACATTTGCAATCGGCAGAAATCGATCCTGAAAAATATATTTTTTTTATGGTGGCTTAGTTTTGTGTTTAAACTTTTAAGGTTAAATATCAATTATTTCTATCCTGTAGATTTGTAAAGTAAGATAGATATTTTTACCTAAACTATTGTACAGTAGAATACCAGAAATCGATACATAGAAGAGGCAGTTTTTTAAATACATAAACCCAAGTACAACAAATAACCAAAACTCTTTCAGTAAAATAAAAACATAATTAACTTTTAAAAATGAGCTACACTTGCATTTTGAGAATTTTACACATTACTTAGTAAATCTTAGTTAATAAAAGTAATATACTTATATGTACTCAGAAATATGCACCAAATCAATAGTAGATCCACTATTACATTGGCTTTAAAAATGATGTGTGCTTCAAATATTCTATTTTAACTTAAAATATACAATTTATTTGGTGTTATTATATTTGAAATATGAAAAGCATATATGTCTTTATGTTTATAACTAACAAACACAAGCCTATGCTATATAAAACTTCCCCATAAACAAAGATTTTGCAAGTTTCTGATTAGATTATTTATAAAAACACAATATGGTTCGTGACAATTTAGTTTAAAAAAAATTAATGAATAACCGAAATTAAACAGCATTAAGTATTTTAAGTTACAGTTATATTAGGTTATGCATGGAAGAATTCTAGCAATGCACTGTGCAGTGCAAGGTGCATAGGTAACATAAGACGAAAAAAAAAGAATGCATTAGAGGGTAGAAAACATTAAGATAATGGTAAAAATCAAATAAAATTAAAGGATTTTTAAGACTGTGAATTTCTAGTATTCTACTGTAAACCCTTTTCTACTCAATTTAAAAAGTATTTTTTACGAAAACTAAAAGGAAACTTTTTTGAAAGTTTTGTGTGTGTGTGAGCTGTTTTTCATCATTCATGACATGAGCTGTTTTTCTTTCATTCAGATTTAAGCAGCTTGCAAAAATATTTTTAAAAAATCATTTTTTTTAATGTTTCATAATAAAATAAATCTTGTGTACACAAATTTCTATCAAACATTTACTCAGCTACGATAGGAAGAAACTTCCAAAGACTTAGTGCAACTTTTAAAGTCTAGAGCATTGCCAATGGAGTTGGGCAATACATCAAACTTTAAAAGCAAATTACAATGCAACTTACATTAAACGGAAGTTCGGGCCATATCTGAAATATAAAAAAAAATCCACTTACAAATTAAAAAGATTTCATATAATAACTTCAATCCTAAAGAAATGCATTTTGCACAACATGCTAAGAAAATCAACTTGGTTCAACAAGTTTTATAATTTTTATTTATCAATTTATAATTAATAAATAATATATTTTTATTGTCTAATAAACAGATATCATTAGCTTCAAGATCAAATTTTCCCCCTAACATTAACATTATATAGGGCTTTTTTGGGTACTATAGTACAGTGGCGGTCAGAATTATAAGGACAACGGAAAAATCGCTACATCTTTTCGACAAATCACGGTTGAATTATGCATATTTTATGTATGTTAGCCAATAGTAAACTAAGCATTTTAAATAAGATTTTTTGCGAATATACATAAAATTCCTAATTATAAAATACGTTATAAATTTTAACATACAGCAAAATTGGACTAAATTATAAGGACAATTGCATTTCTGTAAGTCTAAAGCATAAATTTACATAAATTAGCAAAGTTTCTGCTTTGTACACGTTATTCCATGGTATTATAATGATTTTGCGAGTGTTTGAAAACTTCATTACACTTATCTTCAACCATGCCACTAAGTACAAAGCTTTCAGAGTTTGAAAAAGGAAAATTAATCACTTATAAAAATTCTGGACTTACTGGACGTGAAATAGCATTGAAATTGAATAGATCAAAGACTGTAATATATAATTTTTTGAAAAATCCTGGAAATTATGGAAAACGAAAACACCTAGGTTGGCCATCTTCTGTGTCTTCGAGAGATAAGACGAATTATAAGTAGAGCTTGCTCCAAAAAGCAAACATCGCCGGAAATAAAGCGTGAACTGGACTTGAACTACAGTGCTCGAACCGTTCGCAGTGTTTTACAAAATGCCAAACAGGTTCGATACGGAAAACTGAAGTCACGACCCCCTCTTACAAAAACCCAAAAGAGACTGAGGATGGAGTTTGCTAAAAAGTACATTTCTATGGGTGACAAATGGAATGATGTTGTCTTTTCTGATGAAAAGAAGTTTAATCCAGACGGACCTGACGGGCTTAAGTATTTTTGATCTTCGCAAAGAAAAAGAAATATTTTCAAAGCGTTCATATGGTGGCGGCTCAGTAATGGTCTGAGCAGGTTACACAGCCTCTGGAACTACAGAAATAGTATTTCTTTAAGGGAAAATGAACTCAAATAGTTATGTTGATATGCTGGGTGACAATCTTTTGCCAGAAGCACCGTTGATAACCAGTGGTGACTATTTATTCCAGCAGGACAATGCATCAATAAATGTGTCCGCAGCTGCAAAATCATGGTTTGACGCAAATTCTGTAAAACTGTTGACTGATTGGCTGGCTAAAAGTCCCAATCTAAACCTAATCGAGAATTTGTGGGGTATTTTTTCACACCAAGTTTACTAAAATGGCACTCAGTACCATAACAAATGAGAACTGATGTCATCAATTGAAAAGGCATGGAAAAATATCCCTGTGAGCACCCTAAAGAAACTAACGAGCTCTATGACGTCAAGATTAATTAAAGTAATTGAAAATAAGGGTGAACTTATTAATTATTAATTGTTTTGACTTGAAAATTTTAAATGTCCTTATAATTTTGTCCAGTTTCGCTGTATGTTAAAATTTATAACATATTTTATAATTATGAATTTTATGTATATTTGCAAAAAATCTTATTTAAAATGCTTAGTTTACTATTGGCTAACATACATAAAATTTGCATAATTCAACCGTGATTTGTCGAAAAGATCTAGCGATTTTTCCGTTGTCCTTATAATTCTGACCACCACTGTATTTTGGGTACTTAACTTATAGTATTATTAAATGCCCATACAAAGGAACATTTTATGATAAAATACTTGATTCCCTTATTTTAATATTTTAAACAAAACAAGTCACAAAAAATAACATCAAATTTTAATAATATTTCTTTAAACATATGGCCCTAAATAAAAGCACTTAAATTACATATAAACAAAAAAAGCCTAAGTGAAGATAACTGCAAAATTATTATAAAATATTCATTAATATAATTTATTCAGAAATCTGCAAAACCTTATTTTCTGACTTGTAAGGATTTCAGGTATTCTACTGTATTACTCTCTTGAGTACTTAAAAAATAATATATATATATATTTTTAAAGTATACACATAATTAGCTTTGGAGCCATCTTAGGCAAGAGCTATCGATTTCGAATACTTTTTGTACAAATAAAAGAGTAAAATACAAGCCTTTAAATATACTAAAATGTAAATGATTTTCATTTTAAGTTCTAAATAATACAATCTTCAATAATACAGTTCTCCTATAAAATACAAGCCTTTAAATATACTAAATTATAAAGACTTACAATATTCTAAATCAATGAAATAAATATAGAATATTTTATGAAAAAAGTGATTAAATTTATTTAAATATTTATTAAATATAATTTCATATCGTAAAAGTCACTTACTGATTAGAACCCAAAAAATATTTTTAAAAAAATACATGAAATATTTAAAATGTGCATCACACCTTGCATTTAACTAGATTAAAAAAATGTTTAGCTCTACAGAACTAGAGTAACTATGATGATGTATGCTTTCTTTGAATACTATTTTAGGTTTTTAACTAATGTCACATTATCAATTTCACAATGATCTAATTAGAACAATTCAATGTTCCTATTGTGGGGAAAGATCCGGGAACACTGTCTGGTCATTGGTACTGCTAGCGTATTCAGGCCGGTCTCGATTTGGCGGCTTAACTTTTGCAGCCAAGTAGCGAAAACGTACTTAATTTGGTAAACATTCCAGTTCAACTTTCAACTCAATGGATGTTTACATCAATCTTGTTGTCAAATCTTGCAAACTAATTTACTTTTAAGTTGGTTTGATTGAAAATACAGCGTACAAGAATTATGTAAACAATAGTAAAGCGTGAAAAGGGGTTTATTTTGAAAATTCCGGTTTTTATGCAAGTGAGTATTTGTTCGAAAAATGTGTAAGGTTTGGTATGGATTTTATTATAATCGGCTGCAGTCGATAATAATTTAACTTATTAACGACTTTTGATTAAATAAATTATAATCACAGGATATAACGGCTCGAGTGGCCACAATCGACGGCCCGGAGGATTGCCGAGTAGCCACAATCGACGGCCCGGAGGGGGTACCAGCGGTTTTTTATAAGGATATCATGGCTCGAGTGGCCACAATCGACGCCCCGGAGGGGGTACCAGCGTTTTTTTTAAGGATATCACGGCTCGAGTGGCCACAATCGACGGCCCGGAGGATTGCCGAGTAGCCACAATCGACGGCCCGGAGGGGGTACCAGCGTTTTTTTTAAGGATATCACGGCTCAAGCGGCCACAATCGACGGCCCGGAGGGAGTCGAAAGATTTCCGTGTTTTAAAACTTGCGGCGCAGACAGGATAATTTCGTAACGTATATGGCGTACAACATTTTAAGTTTCGACCATTAAAACATTACTGGGCTTTCAAGACATGATAAAAACAAAACATCATGTGAAACTATTCCCTCACGCTACCGGCACCACTCCGTGACAGAAACAGCGGAAGAATTCAAGAAATGCAACCGAGAGAATACGTCACGGGGAAAAAAAGCCATACCACATTGGCAGGAATAAGCCGCATCTGGAGAAGCAATAACCAGCTATGAAACAAAATAAACAAGTAACGAGCTACGTAATTATTATTCTAAATTAACTAATCTTAATAATTTTTCAATGTTTGGAACAAAATATTGATGTTAAAAATTAAAATAATTTTTTAAAAGTGAATTTACTGATGCTGTACCGGAATTAATATAAATATTTCGTAAAATACTACTAACTATAGCAACCCTGTTTTTACTTTTTCACAAATGCCAAAAGTTGCCAAATGGCATTCCGGCCTGAATACGCTAGGTGTTCCGAAAGGTGGTATACTAAAGAATTTGATGGATTAAAATAGCACTAAAATTAATATTTACTTGTTCCCTTAGTGGTTCGCCATCCTTGTCCCCAGCATCCATACTGTCTCCGGATATGCCAAGAGCTTCATCTCCCTCTAGAATGTTAATTTAATGTTTATTTTGTATTATATTTAGTACAAACAAAGTGTTAATCACTCAATAAATCAACTTGCATATTTAAAATAATTAAATGCCTTATAAGGTAATTTTCAATAACTTTACAACCTAAAAAGTTTTTTGGCAGCTGCACCTTGCATGCACAATTTTCTTGAAAACCAAATAACATAACCTTAAAGTAAAAAAAAATAAAATCCTGATTAATAGAGTAAACTAACAATTATCCATGGGCAGATTATCAACGGTCCATCCAAGATTTACCCCCCCCCCCCCTTTTTTCCCAAAGATATTTTAAGAAACACAAGGAGAAGGAATAAAATGGCTCAAAACTTGTCGAAAGATTGCATTCCAAGAAAAACTATCGGAATCATCGCCCTTTACATTGTTTGCCGAGTTGTCAAAAGCCCTTTTGTACTGAATCTCTGAAACCACAGTACTGCGCTTCAAATTATGTGAAAAGAAATTGAAGGTAGTTTAGACTGTCAATCAATGGTCAATGTCCATTCTTCCTGCTTACACTAGTATTCAACATTAGCCAATCCCATTTGCAACATTATGTGCACAATTTTATCAGAAAGCAACATTTTTTAAATAAGTTAGTAGCAATTGCAATTGAACATATCTAGAAGAGAAGGAGAATGCTTCTTTTTTTTTGACAAAATGCTTCTAAAAAAACTTCAATCATAAAAAAAAAACTAGAAGTTTCAAGACTAAAAAACAATTGACTTTTTGGGGCAATTGTAAATCCTCATATTTCTGAACTGTTATGCTTATTGAGCCCACCAGACGTTATTCTCTTATTTAATATTACTTTACTCAAATAAAAACTCCAGTTGAAGGCAATTTTGTGGATATTTCATTAACTCTGTGGATTATCTGTGAATTCGCTTATCCACGGATGCAACGGCATTCAATTCTGCGGATGAATCGGGAGTTTCAGTGTACATAGATTTTTAAATTGCTTTTACACAGGATTAAAAAACAGAAAGGAAAATTTTAGAGGGTTAAAAAAATAAACTGGTTTCAGGCCCTTTTTTTTTGGTTATGGTTGAAAAAAGTCGTCGTACTAGAGCTACACAAGGGCTATTGTGAAAATAGACAGGAATTACTGTATTATGACATATTAATTTGCAACAGTTCCCTCCAAAATGTGTCACGAAACACCTTCTTTAATTCTTATTTCTCAGTCTAACATCTTTCTCATACTTCAGAATTATTGTTATTTTTGTAGTTGGCCTCTTTCTTTACTGTGACTGTCTCTTCATCTTTCTCATTGTCGCTTCTGGTTTAGATTCGTCTTTTTGAATGTGGGTTTTGAAGTGTTGTTTTGTGGAATCCAGGTTTGATGCATTTTTTGCTTTTATTTCTCGTTTTAAATTGGTTTATTTCTGCTTTGATCTTCCCATGGTACATTTCAGGCTATGTTGGGGTGGTACTGCTAGCGTATTCAGGCCGGTCTCGGTTTGGCGGCGTAACTTTTGCAGCCAAGTAGCGGAAACGTACTTAATTTGGTAAACATTCCAGTTAAACTCAGTAGATGTTTACATCAATCTTGTTGCCAAATATCAAAAACTAATTTATTTTTGAGTTAGTTGGTTTGTTTGAAAATACAGTAATATAAAAAAATAGTAAAGCGTGAAATGGGTTTATTTTGAAATTTCGGGTTTTTGTGTGTATGTGAGTATTTGTTCGAAATGCAACGTGGGTAAGGTTTGGTTTTATAAAATGCACTAAAATCTATAGAGTGGTTTAAGGCTTATGATGTATTTCAGTGTTTGGTTTGCTTTTTGACAAACGCTTTAATCGAAACTACCAAATGTTAATTTTGTCGTTCTTATCTGTCCGATGTTTCACAATAGTTTTTTTTATGAATTTTTTAACAGTTTTTGATGAATTTTTAAATTGAAAGTAATTATCTTATTATTATCTTATTAGAGTAATGATGTAACGAAATATGCGTAATTAAATTCCTTTTTTTAAATATAGGATTTTTTTATTAATAAGTATTTTTGTATATATTATTTTGTATTATTTTATTATTGAATGAATAATATTTGATTTTTTTAAATTCAGGGTTGGATTCCCTCTTTTATTATCGATGATATATTTGGATTATAATCGGCCGTAGGCCGATTATAATTCAAATATATCATTGATAATCGGCCGTAGACCGATTATAATACTAAGATTTCATTGGTGTTGTATATTAGTGTACATTTCATTAATGATCAAAAATCCCTCAAAATTAAAAACTTAATTAATAACTTACTAACAACTTTGGATTAAAAGTAATTAAATAAATTATAATCTAAACGTAGTTTCACATGTCTAGTTGCAACAATCCACCCCAGCGGTTTTTTTTAAGTATATCACGGCTCGAGTGGCCACAATCGACGGCCCGGAGGATTGCCGAGTAGCCACAATCGACGGCCCGGAGGGGGTACCAGCGTTTTTTTTAAGGATATAACGGCTCGATTGGCCACAATCGACGGCCCGGAGGATTGCCGAGTAGCCACAATCGACGGCCGGAGGGTACCAGCGTTTTTAGGATATTACGGCTCGAGTGCACAATCAACGGCCGGAGGATTGCACAATCGACGGCCCGGAGGGGTACAGCGGTTTTTTTTTAGTATATCACGGCTCGAGTGGCCACAATCGACGGCCCGGAGGATTGCCGAGTAGCCACAATCGACGGCCCGGAGGGGGTACCAGCGGTTTTTTTAAGGATATCACGGCTCGAGTGGCCACAATCGACGGCCCGGAGGGGGTACCAGCATATTTTTTTAAGTGTGTCATGGGCCGAGTTCAGTGTTGGGCATTCAATTAATCAATTGTCCCGACCGACCGGTGTTGGTCGGTCGGGTAGTCGGTCTTTGTTGATTGGTCGGTCTTGGTCGGGTTGTCGGTCTTTGGTCGGGGGTCGGTCTTGGTCGGGGGTCGGTCTTGGTCGGGGGTCGGTCTTTGTCGGGTGGTCGGTCTTGGTTGGGTGGTCGGAGTTAACATTTGTTAATTGTTTACTACTGCAATTAACAATTCATTTCCACAATTACAATTGATTAATTGTTAATCGCAGTTTTCCACAATTACAATTGATTAATTGTTAATTGCAGTAGTAACAATTAACAATTAATTGTTAATCATTAATTGCTTTTGCAATTAAAATTTTCCCAACACTGGCCGAGTTTCTACATTCGATTGTCGAAGAATTTCCGAGTTTCACAACACGCGGCGCAGATGGGATAATTTCGTAACGTATATGTTATATTACGTACAACATTTTACGTTTCGACAATTAAAACATTATTGGGCTTTCAAGACATGTTAAAAACAAAAAAAAATCATATGAAACTATTTCCTCACGCTACCGACACCACTCCGTGAGCAGAAGCAACGAATTCGAGAAATGCAACCGAGAGATATACGTCACGTAAAAAAAAGCCATACCACAATGACAGGAATAAGCCCGCATCTGGAAAAGCAATAAACCAGCTACGAAACAAAAACAAACAAGTAACCACCATGTAACCAGCCACATGCCCATAAAATATAATAATATATGTCTATTAACCAACCAACCTACGAGCTGCGTAATTATTATTCAAAATTAACTAATCTTATTAAATTTTCAACGTTTTTAAACAAATATTGATGTTAAAAATTAAAATAAACATTTTTCCGAAGTGAATTTACTGATGCCGTACCGAAATTAATAAAAATATTTCGTAAAATACTACTAACTGTAGCAACCCTTTGTTTACTTTTTCACGAACGCCAAAAGTCGCCAAATAGCATTCCGGCCTGAATATACGCTAGGTTGGGGTTACCGTTGGGGTTCTATGCTTGACATTTATGCACCCCAGTACACAAAAAAAGTACAGTTTATTATTGTAGCTTGAACGGTATTACGCACGAACTAAAACATAAAACATTTATTTGCATAATATAGTTATTTTGGATTAGAAATTCACAACTGCAAAATACCTTCAGTCTGTACTATGTACTGTCCCCCAGCGAGAAAAGATTCACCTAGTCCAGCTCCATCACCGTTATCCATCTTGGATTTTATATTAGATTTTCCACAATTTCCTAAAATTCAGAGAAAAAAAAATCATTTAGTTGTTTAAGGACATTTTTGAAAGTCCATATTTTTTTATGCATAAGTATATCCTTCAGAATTATTTGCAGTCGAAAATAAATAGTGCGTGATCAAATTATTCATTTTAAATGTATAAAAATCAAAAAATTTTAAAAAGAATTACAGAGAAAACCTAGAACTAAAATTTTGTTTTCTAGCGTTCACTAGCTAACAACTCGTCGACATTTATCTACAGTAATACAAAAAAAAATTCTTACAAGTTGTTGTTCGAACGGAAAAAATTTATTTTCTAAGAAAATATAGAAATTTAAAATGTCAAAATAAATTTTTTTGAAAAATAAATATCAACACCATCAACGAAAAATATCAAACATTGAAGATTGAAGTTGAAGTTTAAAAACTTGACTTCGTTTCACTTTACATATACGTCTTTGATAAAGGAAGACTATGTTATGGCCCATGGTAGCCTTTCAAATCAAACGCCTAATGATGACATCCCGCCTAACAACTGATGCGGTTGGTATAGCCACAAGGGAGAGGGCAAGTACTTACCGATATTGGATGGGTTTGTACATACATAGTCCGGTTTGTGTGCTTGATCAGAGGCACTGATCTGAAGTTTGAAATGGATCACTCTTCCCCATACCCCGCTCTGACGCTTCGCTTTTGAGTTGACCTTGTTTTTAGAAGTGCCAGATTGGCGCGGTTTATCGCTTTATATTTCGATTTAAGTTACAAAGTGTTGATATATATTTTTTCTTCTTAAGGGGACGTACATAAATTGCGTCAAGCTTAGATGCGGGAGGGGTATGCGCTGATGTGATGGATCGTGACATGGAGGGGGTAGGGGAAATCGCTTGCCTGACGTAACGATTCGAACCGATATATATAGAAAAAAAATTACAATATTTACCCAGATCATATACCTAATAAAGGTTTGAAGTTTTGGTAGTTTTTTATTAATATTCATTCATGTGATATATTTTAATTAAATATAATTCCTCTATTTCAAGTTTTATAATAAATTACACCAATTTAATTATGTGATGATATTTAATCTATTAGCGCCGATTGGTAAAAAAATTACCGTGCGAACATGAGCTTTATGCTAAAGGTTATCTAATAAATAAGACAAAAGAGACCCGATCAATTTATGAAGAGCAAATTAAGTTACCCCCCAAAAAATGAAAAAATTTAAATTAGAATTTAAACTTAGAAATGAAGGTTCAAATGGTATTCACACAGTCATCGTAAATGGGTTAAGTATTAATTAAAACCATATTTAATTAATTTAAATTATACATAATAAATTCTAAGTAATTTGTTATGCATAAATATTTAATTATTTCAATTTATTATACAAAATAAATCTTTAAACAAATTTTTTATAATTAAAAAGAAAATCATCCCAAAATTAAAAAAAAAAACTAATTTCCTTTTGTACAAAAAGGTACACAAAGATATAAAGTAATGTATTAAATTATTTTCGCATTTTTTAATAACAGTCAATTATGTAGAAAACAATGTCATTATTGCAATACATTAAATTCCCCGAAAGTATTAAAAAAATCATTATTTCTAATTTTAATGCATGCCTTTTTTTTTTATACTAGTTTTTTTTTAAATCATTAATTGTAGCTTATTTCAAATGTTAAATACCACAGTTCGTCAGTTCCTCCATATCATAACAAAAAAATCATTAAACATATACTTTAAATATAAAGCATTCAATCATATTTGTCATCAAAACAAAGATTTATCTCTGATTAATAAAATTTTTAAGAAAATAATAATTCCCTAAATAAGACATGCACATAAGCACCATAGCGCAAAATCAAAAAAAGACGCTGACGCACGTCAAAAGTCTTATTTGCGGTCAACCCCTCAACCGACGGCGTCTTTGGGGGAAGACCGAAACGGGAAATTCGTCAAATTTGGCGAAAAGTAGAGCCGCAATTGGTGGTAAAAAAACACATTTTAACATAGATAAGAACCCAGAAATATTTTTTTCCTACGATCTACAACATAAGTATGATTGTTCAAACGTTACAGCAGATCTCTAAACAAAAAACTCAATGCGCAGTAATTTTTTAAAAATGACAAATTTCCCATAGAGTCTCATTGTAAAACGAAAATTTGGGGAACACCTGGGAGAAAGAGATGCCTTCAAACTCTCCGTAGTGGGGGAGAGCTTTCCGCGATCCATTAACCCTAGAGATCAGTGGTCTGTACCCGTGGTAAACTGCGTAATGACCGACCATAGGACTTTCGGAAGGTCTTCAGTGGTACCGGGACTCGATCGCGGGACCTTCCGATCTCGAGACCGAGACGCTGACCACTAGGCTCCCTACAACACTTTATTGTTTGGGTTTTTCGGATTGTAGCTATGTGTTTTGTAGCTGATTTACTGCTTCATCGGAGCGAGCTTATCAACAGTTCAAACAGTCATTTCACGCTTATTAACTTAAAAAAACCTTGGTAAAGTAACGAAGACTACTCTTGAGCGAGCACCCCGTGGAACTCTAAGGGCGACATTGTATACGCTATAAGCCGTAGGAGAATATTTAATGTGCAATCCCTCGACACGGGGTATTATTCTTCGGATATTCCTTGGCTGCACGGGCAATTTATAGGCAGGGCCTTCTAGATCCCAATTCTTCCCAATTCTAGAAGGCCCTGTTATAGGTCAGCAGTTATTTTATTGGCAATGAATAGACTCGAACCTATTTTTTTACATTATGCAATATCGATAAATTTCTATGAATTTTGAACAGCTTTGTGTAATACAAAATGTTGAAGCACCTCATTAAAAACACATGAAAACAAAGGGGCATTAATCAGAATTGGCTCTCTTATCTTTTTTTTTTTAAATTTTAGAAGAGTTACAAATATTTGTTTAAAAAAAATCAGTGAATGTGTGTAATTGTCAAAACTGATAATGCCCCGCCCCTACTTAATTGCCGCCTGATGCGGCCGCCTCTCTGCATCACAGCACCACACAGCCCTGGGAATAGTGCAATCGGCCCTGGGAATAGCACTGGTTTCCAAAAATGAGACACAAGTCAGCGGGGTTTATCATTAAGGTCGTTGATCTTCGTTAAAGGGGCTAAAAGCAATAGTGTCTTAAGCGCACTCAAAAACGAGTTTCGAAAAACTATTCACCTGTCAGAGGGCGCTGATTAAGAAAGTCGTAGGTCTGCACAAGGGCGTACCCAGGATCTGATTTAGGGGGGGGGGGGGGGGGGGAGAAGGCAACATTAGGGGCCCCTATTTTCTTAATTTTGGATGGGCCCCTTCTTTCGGGAATTTTCCTTAACCCCCCTCCCCCCCTCTTGTTAACTCATGTGGTTTGCTTAGCCAAACAATTGCTTAATGCGAATTGTTAATTTTTTAAAAATAAAATCTTATATGAAATTTATTTATCTTATACAACTATAATTATAAACTTGGTAAATAATTACTAGTTAATCAATAACTACTAAATAATTACTAGTTCAATTATTATTAATTACTAATTAAACGAATGGGGATATGTTTCAGATGTAGTTGTTTTTGATGATGTTGTTTTTGTTTCAGATGATGTTGTTTTGTTTTCATTTGTATGCGTACTGGATTTCATTGGTTGCTTCGGTTTCACTCTCAAAATGACTTATTTAGATGAAAATATTTTTTAAAAATATTTTCATCTAAATAAGTCATTTAGAATATTAAATAGTAATTCTTTAAATATTTTATTATGCAAGCTTTCTTTAACAAATGTCTTTATCAACCAACAGCACAGCAATAAATTGGCATTTAAAAAAATTATGAAGAAAATATTCTTAGAAAACATATTTTTGAATACCAAAGCATAAGTAATTCGAGGCAACAAACTGTTGGAGTTGGAGCTATTGCCATCCACGACATGAAACAACCCCACACTACACTTATTACCTTACATTTATTTAGACTTAATTTAGAACAAATTTTAAATATATGCATTACTTTAATTTTTTAAAATTAAATTTAAGCTTACAAAATATTGAAATTCTAATACTTCCTAGAAAAAAATGATTTTTTGTCTACTAAAGATTGATAGAACACTCTCGCCGCCGAAGATTTTTGTCAACGGAATGAGTATATTAAAATATGCAATCAATAGTAAACTGTTTAATAAACCAGAAGATAACTGCAATCGCGGTACAAGGAACAGGAAATTTACTTTTAAAAAATTGGTACTCTTTTAAGAAAAGTAGAAGGGATGTTCAAATAAAAGTATAGGAGAATTCATAGAGCTAAATATATCTTTAAAACATACTAAATCCAAAACTTATTCAAGAAAAAGCAAACTAATTCATTTTAAATAACTAATAGATCAGGTATTTAAGCTCATTTCTCTTATTCAATTATGGATTTTACATGGACAAAAAGCAAAGATGGCACATAGATAAGGGCCGTGTGGTAACTCCACAATCAGCATTCAGAACATGTAATCTATGAGAGTACGTTCGATTTGTTTTAAAAAAACTTTTATAATAAAATTGAACTATAATATAATATTCAATAATTAAATTTGGAGTTTAAATGGCTCCTTTTATATACAATAAATTATGTTTTTTTACTAATAATGAAATGTAACAACTATATATGTGCAGAATTTTCATTCATCAATTTCAAAACAAAACGTTAAAAAATAGTTTAACTGGTTTTTTAAATATAGTATAGAATTTTATATATAATTTAGATTTTTTGCAGATGTTTTGAAAACTTATTTGTGCTACTAGATTGCATGACTAGATTATGATTACTACTGACTAGACATGACTAGATTATGCTCATGGACCAAATTTAGCTTAATGTGTTTTTTTGTAAAAAAAATGGAAAATGTGTGCCATCAGACTTACTTTTATAGAAGAAATCAGAAAAGCACTACTCCGAAATCCTCTCTTTCCATTAAAATCCAACTACTCAAATACTCTTCTAAATAGTAGAATAACAGTAACTCAAAATCTGCTAAGTTGCTTCGTCTCAAGCCGGAAACTCTTCCAAAATCTTGGTGTTGTTTACCCACTCACTATCAATGCAAGTGCGGTCCTAAACTCTTATCTTAGGTCATAAATCTGTTTGCACCCCCACATTCCCAAATGAAAGGATGGTAGACCCCTCTTGACACAGATGGTTCGTTAACGGGTTTCAGTTTGGAAATGCGAAATATTGAGGTGAATGGAACCCAGTAATTCCTCCAAATAAGAGTTTTCGGAAGAGGTTTGTTTCAGCCGATTCAACCATTTATATGCCAGTAGCCCGCAGTTTTTGTATAAAAATATATGTATTGTGTTCAAAATTTATACACGAATATGTTTTCGGAGATTGTGAAAAGAAATCTGAAGTTTTCCACCTTACAAAATACGTGGTTAAAAAATCTGACCAAAATAACACCATAACCAAATTATTATACGAAATTTTTTTCTTTTTTGCTTATAACTATTCAAGCTTATATCTTTTGAAGAATATATTCTCATACGTACATACCCCTTTATCACCCTCGAAAGCATACATAGACTGCTCAGAAAAATCTAATTTTTCTGAAATAACATAATTAATCTCTTGTGCACGTTTTCTTGTAAATTATATTTTTTTACTATAAAATTCTTTAGAACTACAAAAAAACCCGGTTTAAATTACTTAATTTGTTTAACCCTTTGCAATTGCTGCAACCAGCCTATGCGTTCTCTCAAAGGGACCCCATGGCCATCTATTACTTATTGTGTTTTTAAAAAGGGCCCTATACTTTTTAGACTTGGGGTCCCCTGAAAATTATTCAAAAATTAAAGCATTCAACTTTCATATTTATATTAGTGTTCAAAGAAATGTAACATTTCAACGATCTTGAATACGCATGAAATTTGTTTAAACAATTATTTATATATGTATATTAGTGTTCAAAGAAATAATTGCGTAATAAATAATAATTGATTCGACAAATTGTCGCCCTTTTATATATGAAATATAAGGACCGCCCAGGGCCCGATCACAGGCAATTGAAGACTGCGCTTCCTCTTTAAAATTGAAGGGGCCTCCCCCGCAAATCAACCCTTAAAAAATCCAAATGCTACCTATTGCTGTACCACATTGGATTAAGAAGGGTATTGCATTACACGGATATAGCAATTTGACACAACAACAATTACGTCGTCTTATTTAATGTATGGTAAAAGTAACCTTTAATTTGACACAAGTTGGTAGCCTATTATAAGTCTCTTGGCCCATTAGTTGCCCATGTATTAGACTGAGACGATGCTTTTGGGGAGCCCCTTATCCAGGACCGGCTTCACTTGCAAAAAAAAGTCTTGATCAGGTCCTGGAGCCCAAAGGCAGTGGACCCAATTGAGATCATACTGGGCCCAATTTTAACAAAATATGTAAACCCCTTTTAAATATAATATACATTAATAGGGGGCTTCAGGGGAAAGTGGGCCCAATTGGTAACAAATTAGCCCAATTCGAAAAATATGTAGGCCCCTTAATGTGTAATATATAGGGCCCCAGAGGCCAACTAAGGACCAATGGGGAACATATGGGCCTCAATTTGACCAACATTTGTAGGTCCCTTTCATATAATATATATTATATATAGGGGGCCTCTAGAGTCTTTTATCGTTTAAATGTTTAATTGCAACTGGCTAAAGGCTCTGTTTGGCGAATATCTTTCTGAGGTGTATAAATATATTGTTTCCTGTTGAGCACAAATGTTGTGTGGAAGCGGTTTAAGTGACAGATTCTGTAACAGACCTACTTGTTTTAAAAAAAGTTTCCGGTGTAAGTGAAGCCAAAAGACAGTTTTCGGTTTAACTGTTTCTGGTTTTCCATCCCTAATCCGACCCATTTTCCATTCCTAAACCTATTTTGTTTTGGGGAACCTATTTCTCCCAGGAGAACAAGAGCGATTGATACACATAATAGTGACCGATTTCCGACAGGCAAACGTGTCACATGCCTTCAAGGGTGCTTCCGAGTTCCGAATGTGCTTAAAATAATGAGGGAAAAAGGTGCCAAAATTAGTTGCTACAAAAAATTTACTAACAAATCTAAAACCATATAACCCAGTGCGACCAATTTTTCAAAAGCGAGTCACTATAATTATTATATCCCTTATTACTTTTATAAACCATGCCCGAATCATGTCAATAAAAATTATGCATGTAAAATATGATAGAGCATGGCATAATATGACAATATGATAGGTCTCTGATGCTATCTTATGAATGCATTAAATGTTATTTAAAAATTTTAAAATATGCAGTGTGTAACACATGATTTACGATTAAGATTAATTGTTAAAGATCATATATTTGTACATGGAAAAAAATATTTTCTAAGCCTCATTTCTCAGGCTGTATTGAATAATTTTACAAACGGTTTTTTTAAATGATAAATGTAGATAACTTACAAATCTCTATAATCCCACTGTTTGAAAGTGCTTCGAATATTTTGAGTAAAATTATTTATTGAAAATTTAAAAAAAAAATTCTAACCAATTTCAAAAAGTGGGATTGTCGGGACTTATAAGTCAGCTATACATTTATCACATAAAAAAACCCGTTTTTAAAAATCAGCTGGAGAAATGTGGCTTAGAAATTAATTTTTTCTCCATTGGATTAACAGGGCACTTTGGTTTGGTGACCCGCGGTCCAACGGGCTCATTCCCCCTTCAGTTGCCTCTTTCCTATTACCACATGTTTTAAAAATGTACATCCCTTAAATGTGGTTATGACAATCCCATTTAAGGGTTGTTCGTTTTTGAAACAAACCCTGATTCTTCGGTGTAACGAATTTTCCCCCTTTTGCTTAAAACCGATTCTTGTCAAATTGTCGTTAAGAATAGATGGGGGAAGATCTCCCCAATATCAATAAATAACTTTTCATTTTTGGATAATTTCAAATATATTTTTTTTAAAAGCAGGTAATTGAAAGAAATTAGGTATTGCTTTGTGAGGATTTCTGTCCGTCTATCAGTATAACACCATCTATGCCCCCCCCCCCCTTTAACATCCGTTTTTAAACGCTCCCTTTAAAAAAAATTATTTACAAGGTATTTCATTCTGAAGGTTTTTCCGTCTGAAGGTTTATATCTGTCCACGATCTGTTTCAACTTTCATTCTAAGTATCTAATTTACAAAAATCTTTTTTGTTTGAAAGGTTCAGCACCACAGATCGCTTTTGCTTTTTCTGATCGTTCTTTTGTACATACCCCCTCCCGCCACCCCCTCCTTTCATGATCCGTTGTAAGAGTCCGATTTTTGAATTTTTTTTTTAAGGTATGACATTAGAGATTTATTTTTCACATTTTTTTGTCGGTGCGTCTAATTGCACTTTCAAATTATCAAATTAAATTACTTGTTTTAATTTATTAAATTGATTACATAATAATCAGATCATTATCGATAATTTATTTACATCTTTAATGTTATTCTTGGATTTTTTGTCACATACCTATCCAAAAAAAGTTTTTTGATGTTATACCTTGAATTTTTTTTTTTTTTAAATAGGAAAGTCATAACTAATGGAAGTTGAAATGTTGGTAACATACTAACATTTTCACCAAGTTAATAATCTACTATCTATATATTTAATTTTTTTGAATACAAAAAAAGAGAGTGTTCTAAAAGAAGGTTTAAAATTAAGGATATATGCTTTCAATTTCTAAATAAAATAATGCGTGTGTTTGTTTTATAATAAATACTAATGAATAAAATCGTCGTGTTTAAACATTTTATTAATTAGTTAAATATGAATGCGACACCCAAGGTCTGAAAACTCAACAGAAGAGCCCGAGGCTTGCTTGAAATAATTTTAACGAGTTTTAAAAAGTTTTATTTGCTCACAAGGTTTGGATACATGTTTCTTTTTATAATCCCTTACAAAAAATATTTTTAATATAGCATACAAGTTTTAATTTTACTTAAGTTTTCCAAAGTTTAAAAATATAATCTATCTCGTGCTCAATATGGCAATTTTTTTTTATTATAACGGGAAAAATCTCTATGGTAGCGAACAATAAAACAGTGCAAAAATTGCATTTTTTTTCTCTTGTGCATATAAGTAATTTTTACCCACTAGTTCCTTAAAAGAGTGACTTAAAACTCGATTATCGATTTAAATAAGGGTGAATATGCGCACGTGATTATAAAAAAAATATGTATTATAAGTAGGTATATAAGGGCAAATCTGTGCGTGTGTGTGTGCGAGGAATCAAATTTGACCTTAGCTCTTATTTGATATTCATGGTTATCAGCGAAATTCTAGGATTTGTAAACGAAGTTGTTATCAGTTAAGTATACCATGCGTTGACTGGAAACAATTTTTAAAAAGAATAATAATTGAATAGCATTGCTTAACCGCCAACCATTGAATCGTTTAACATTTGGATTGGTTTACATGCATTAGCTTCACTAGAGTTACATGGGGGCTGGGGAGCCCAGTCGGTTAAGGCGTTCGCCTTGCAAGATCCCAAGTTCGGGTCCGTTCACCGCCGCCAAAATAACTGCCGACCTATAAACGACCATTGCTGCCACAAATTTTCTGACGAATAATACCCCGTGTAGAGGGAGTGCACGTTAAATCTGTTGCAAAGTCCCAGCGCTGCGTACGACGTCATCCTTAACGGTTGCGCTGAGTGCCTACTCAGGTGCCAGCTCGTCAATTGACTGTGGTTCTAAATTTCGCCGACCGTCGCCAATAGCCCTCGTGTAGCTCTAGTGCGACGATATTCAAGCTAACCTAATCTAGAGTTACATGAGTTATATTAGTTCCAGGCATTGCAATTTTGTCTCGTGGTCCAGTAACGAGACCGACACCAGATCTGACACAAATTGCAGCCTTATAGTATATCGTACGCGGCATCAGGAATTCGGGTAAGGATAACCACAGATTTAACGCGCACCATTCCGTATACATAGCGTTATTATTTATTTTTTGCTTTGTGCGATATAAGGACATTTTATTCGAAATAAAGATATCCATTGTATGACGCCGCTAACCACCACTATACACCATATCCTAGTCATTTGAAATGTATTTGGAATGTAGTGTATAATGCGTATTTAAATGTTATCAGTGTGCAATTGTATTGATATTTTGTAAATTTTTAGTTTAGATTGAATCATCGTCTCACTAGAGCTACACGAGGCTATTTGTGACGGGCGTCGTTTTTTAGAACACACAGTCAAGTGACGAGCCGTCACCTGAGTAGGCATCCAACGCAACCGTTTAGGGCGACATCGTACGTAGCGCTGGACTTTGGAGTATATTTAACGTGCACTCCCTCTACACGGGGTATCATTCGTCGGACATTTTTGGCTGCACTGGTCGTATATAGGTCGGCAGTTATTTTGATGATGCCCGGACCCGAACCTGGGACCTTCCGCATGCAAGGCGGCTAATTTCTTAACCGATTGGGCTCTCCAGCCCCAAATTTGCTGAAAAACTTAAATGCAGGTTTCTGGTAACGAAGGGGTTAATTGATTTTTTAAAAACTTTAATAATTTTTTTTCTCTAAAGATAGCTACAAGCAGCAAAAATAATAAGAAAAAATTCCCGATTCAATGGGACTGGGTTGGTAGAGCGCTTGCCTTGCTTGCGAAAGGTCCCAGGTTTAGGCCCGAGCATTTCTAAAAAAACTCCCGACCCATAAACGGTCTGTGCAGCCAAAAAGTCCAACGAATACCCCATGTAGTGGGAGTACATGTTAAATATGCTCAAAAGGCCCGACGCTGAGGATGATGTCGGTGGAAAAAGTGCGTTGGGTGCCTACTCAGGTGTCGGATCGTCACATGACTGTGAGATCTAGATTACGGTGCCCATCGCCAATTGCCTTGTAGCTCTATTACGACGTTAAGTTAGTTTGAAATATCATCGCACTAGAGCTACAAGAGGGCCATTGGCGACGGACTTCATAATTTAGAACCACAGTTAAGCCAACATCTGATTTGGCATCCAACGCAACTTTTAGGGGTGACATCGTACTTTGCGTTTGACTTTGGAGCATATTTTAGGTGAACTCCCTCTACACAATGTATTATTCGTCCGATATTTTTTGGCTGCACGGGCCGTTTATAGGTCCTCTATTGTGACGCTATAGTTCAACTCAACTCAACTGGGTAACGAATTGAATAGTTGATTAAAAAAATATGAATTATATAAGCTGAAGGCAGCTACAAGAAGTCAAAAATAGGAAATCTCCCGATTCTGAATTTTTTCCAACTTAACTTTTCCCGAATTTGATAAACTACCTAAATTTATCAGGTTGTTAGCTGAAACGAAATTCCAATTATCGAAACTTAATATAATTGATTAAGCGGAATCAACCTTAGGGGGATAATATGTCATTGACGTCATTCGTAAAAGGAAACAAGTAGAGTAGTACAGGCGCGCAACCACGGGGGTTTTTAGGGTCAGAACCCTCCCCCCCCCCAGAACCCGTATTATAGACAAATTTTATTGTGTTAACAATAAAAAATTCTTTAAGTGAAACAAATTTTCATCGAAAGCCACTTCGCATTTACTATATCTCAGTAAATCTAATGTGGATGGGGGTTTCGTTGGGTGCCTACTCAGGTGTCGGCTCGTCACTTGACTGTGGTTCTAAAATACGACGCCCATCGCCAATAGCCCTCGTGTAGCTCTAGTGCGGCGATAATTCAAACTAAACTAAACTATAATTAAATAGCCAAATAACATTTTCGTTTCGAATTTGTTTCATTTCGATGTTATGTTGATTCTCATACCTGGGGAACAAGGGCTAACATGGCAAAGCAATACTTCTGCCGAAGTTGTGATTCCAAAACTAATGCATTTGCTCTATGGGACTGACAATCCCTCTTAATTGCAAAACACTGCATGAATTACCAAGATTACTTAATTAAAAATTATTTTAACTAAAAATTATCTTAATTAAAAATTATTTTATTTAAAAGTTATTTTAACTAAAGATAATTAAAAAAAATTAAATTAATTAATTAAAATTAAAAATTATTTTAACTAAAAATTATTTTAATTCAAAATTTTTTTGTATAAAAATTATTTTAATTAAAATTAATTTTAATTAAAACTATTTAATTAAATAATTTTTTAAAAAATTATTTAATTAAATAGTTTTAATTAATTAAAAAATAATTTTTATTGAAAAATAATATTAAAAAATTGAACCCCCCCCAGAAATTTTTTCTAGTTGCGCCCCAGGAGTAGTAACAGAAACTGTTGCTTGTCCGTTTCCACACAACGTTTTATGTTCAAGAGGGATAAAAACGCCTAACGCAGTAGTAATTCTATATTAAACATTTAAAAGATAAATTTGGGTAGTTTTCATTTATTTTCTTTCGAATATTCAATAGTTACTTCTTTACGTTTGCTAAATTTATTTACATTTCGAAGAATAAATATGTAATATTCTTTGTTCTTAAATTTGCACAACATTTCATGTCTAGATACAAAACCATTCAGCAATATATCACCTTCAAAACTCGACTACACCAAATGATTTTTTAATACCAAAAAAAGCAACAAAAAAGATATAATCAAAAGGAATAAATAGTATTAAAACGTCATTATTCCTTAATATATGCTCAAATGTAAATGAAAAATTGCTTCTGTTTTTTAAAGTAAAACAAATAAATAGAATGTAATGGGCCTCTTTCTAAACAAATAACACAAACATTCAAGGAATCTCATTGTGAAATATTTTATGACGTCATTTCAAACTGATTTAGGACGAAAAAATAAATTTCCTTTAATTTTTTATTTATAAGAAATTAAGTTTCTCTTGCGATTGTTGTGAGTTTCAATGGTGATTTAATTCTATGTAATATAAATAAACTTCTAACCAGAGACATTAAATGGACTTTTTATGCTTCTTAAATGAGTATTAAATTTTGCAGGTATTTTTGTAAGAATTTGAAGTGCTTCGAATTCGAATTTTTTTTCTGAGATTTTCAATGTGTTCTAATTTTGATGCGCGGAATTTTTCTTACGCATCACACTTGTTTAGTTTTAGTTTGAATTGTCGTCGCACTAGAGGTACACGAGGGCTATTGGCGACGGGCGTCATATTTTAGAATCACAGTCAGGTGACGAGCCGACACCTGAGTAGGCACCCAACGCAACCGTTAAGGGTGACATCGTACGTAAAATTGGGACTTTGGAGCATATTTAACATGCACTCCCTCTACACGGGGTATTATTCGTCGGACATTTTTGCTGCACAGACTGTTTATACGTTGGCGGTTGTTTTGGTGATGCCCGGACCCGAACCTGGGACCTTTCGCATGCTAGGCGAGCGCCTAACCGACTGGGCTCCCCAGCCCCCATCACACTTGTCTGTAGCATTTGTAGTTTCGGCTATGAAAGTGGGTGACGGATATAATTGATAAATTTGAATAATTTGTTCTACAAGAGAAACATTTTGATTGTTGTTTTAGTTTAAAGTTTGAAAAGTTGTGTTTAGACTTTTTATTTGTAAAAGATTTTAAAATTTTGAGATTGTAATATTAAAATCTTAATGCACGATTAACAAAGTAATGTCTTCTGTCGAATGGCAACACGAAAGGGAAAAAATGTTTGGATTTGAGCGAAAATGGTGTATTTTTTTCAGAAAATTAGAATTTTCTCTAAAAATGGAACGAATATGAAAAAACTAAGCCTCAGGTGCACAAGTTGGTATTAAAGGGAATCTATTTTAAAATTTTCGAATTTGTGAGGGCAGTATGGGTAGGTCTTTTACGATCCACAGACATACAGACACACAGACAGACTCTTTCTTTTATTATTACAGATAAAGTTTCTCGTACGTTTAACGAAATGTCAACAGTGAAAATATTGAACAAAAAGGGAATTTGCATGTTATTTCAATGTAGATTAAATTTTTAGTTATTTAAATTTTAAATAAACTTCTAATTTAATTTTTTTAATTAAATGTGGAATGTAGCCTAATCTGATTTTTTGCTTCAAAATGACGTATCTCACTTGTTTGTGAGACTTAAGGTTCGTTCTGTGAAAGTGGGTAACAGACAGACAGACGGACTGAAGGTTTATAATACCTTCCACTTTTTACGTTATAAACGTAGTGTGGAAGCTAAAAAAAAAAAAAAACTAGAATTTTAGTTAGTATTTGGCTACAGTTAAAGTACCCGTACCCTACCTGTAGAGAGCTGTTATTCTTCACTGGTGTAACTTATAATAGCCCCCCCCCCATTGACATAATTTCGTAAACCTTGCTATAGTAGTATTGTTTGTGGGGGGAGGGGGGCTGAAAAGTCAAGTCGGTTAAAGCGTTCGCCGTGCATGAGGAAGGTCCCAGGTTCGGGTCCGGGCATCGCCAAAATAACTGGCGACCTATAAACGAAACGGCAAAGTGCAGCTAAAAATGTCCGACGAATAATACCCCCGTGCAAGCAGAGGGAGTTCACATTAACTATGCTCCAAAGTCCCAACGCTGCGTACGATGTCGCCCTTAACGGTGGGTGCCTACTCAGGTGTCGGCTCGTCACTTGACTGTGGTTCTAAATTATGACGCCCGTAGCTAGTAGCCCACGTGTAGCTCTAATGCGGCGTTACTTCAAACTGACCTAACTATTGTTTGTCGAATCGAATTCCCTATCAGTAAGCAACAAAAGTAACAGCCATGAGAGAGAGAGTCCCCTACACTACTGATAATATAAACAAGCTAGAACCTTCAGCAGATTAGAATGACGTACTTAGATTATATTTAGATAATTTCTCCGATAAGTGAATTATCTATTTTTGTTATTTCCTGTACACTTCTCGCCACTTGCCCCGTCGTCCCGTTCCGAGTATGTTGTCGTAGAAGTCTCTTGCTGGTCGTTATTCTCGTTATTCAAATAATATCCCTTACTTTGCTGAGAATATGTTTTAACCAAGAATCTAAATGGTACTAACATGTTGTGTGAAGTAGTTTTAGAGTTGTACGTCGTCGTCACAGCAACTGAAATGCTGATAGAGTCGTGTTGAAAGTGTCTAAGTATATTCTTTTGGTATCCATTTCCTTGTTTTGATTGTTTGGTTTAATATTTCTTGCTTTTGAATCATGTGTTTTTAGCTTCCACACTACGTTTGTTTTTCTTGCTTTTTGAATCATATGCATTTTAACTAACTTCGGAAAGTTTAAAAGTATATTATTTTGTTTCATGTTTGGTTCAAGTATCCATTTTCTTATTTTGATGGTTTGGTTTAATTTTTCTTGCTTTTAAATCATGCGTATTTTAACTAACTTTGGTTCAGTAATTTGAGTCTCAACATTGCAACGGAATGGTTAAACCAATCTTGTTGCTTGTTAGCCAAGTTTTTACTTGGCAGAGACTTTTAAGTTGTTGTCCAAAGGGGTTTGAAACGCAACGGATTAATTCGCATACTATTTTTAATCGACAATCTGTATATCCCTAAAACATAATTGGTTTATCTTTAAATACGTCTTTACATGTCAACATAATGGTAAAACCAGTATTTGTTGCTTGTTGGTCGAGTATTCACTAGACAAAGACACTAAGGTGCAATTAATTATGAACTGAACTTTTGTTTTTAGTTTTTTATGGTGAAGCTCAATATTTTGCAATTCATGGTTTCTGTTATCTAGAGAAGTTTCAGCTATTGCTATAAAATGGTATACATAATCTTGTTGGTCGAATATTCACTTAAAAGTTTGGCTCTTTCTCAGTTAACTTCAAACTAGAGGTATATAATGGCTATTTTAGCAACGGAACTCGTGATTCAGAACCGAGGCAAGTGACGAGGAAAACATTTGAGGGCTGGCACATAACCCAACTTAATAGCGATATTGTACACGACGTCATATCTTTCGACTACGCAGATTTCATGTGCATCAGTCCAAATATATACACGTAATTATTTATAGGCGGGGACTTTTTGCACAGCAGGATCCTTTAATAGGTTGACTAAGGCGAGACAGAATCGCGAAAGGTATCCTGAGAAGCATGACGCCTTAAACCACCGTACCACGCCGCTCAGGTGCTCTATTCACAAAAAAGAGAATAAAGTTGCTGGTCTCCGTATTTTGGTGTGTATGAGAGCGTTAGGATGTGTATTTTAGTTTTTATTTGCTATACGAGGGATAATTATACCACGAATAACACCTTAAATCCGATTTACGAGGGCTACGAATGTACATGCGAGATATGGGATTTGAACCCAGAGACTTTAGAATCGAAGGCTAGCCCTCGTATAACCGGTCAAGTTAAGAGGCTGGGGAGCCCAGTCGGTTAGGCTTCCGCCTAGCATGCGAAAGGTCCCAGGTTCGGGTCCGGGCATCGCCAAAATAACTGCCGACCTATAAACGGCCCGTGCAGACAAAAATGTCCGACGAATAATACCCCGTGTAGAGGGGGTGCACGTTAAATATCCTCCAAAAGTCCCAACGCTGCGTACGATGTCGCCCTTAACGGTTGCGTTGGGTGACTACTCAGGTGTTGGGTCGTCACTTGATTGTGGTCCTACAATACGACACCCGTCGCCAATAGCCCTCGTGTAGCTCTAGTGCGACGAAAATTCAAACAAAACCAAACCGGTCAAATTAACCGCACCAGTGCAGTTGGTACGATTGTTAACCTATTCACACTTTTCCTTTTCGGTATACCATCTCCGTGCGAACACAACAACTTGAAAATGTTATCTGATGGAGTATAGACTGGTCGAGGAAAGACGGCGTGCTCTACATCAGATATTAATACATTAGTTTCACCATTATATCCGCGGGTCCCACCATTTATTTAAAGGTTTTACATAAACATTACCTAATTTACGAATAGATTAATCTTTACCAATTCTTGGGAGCTCACATATACATACTCTGCAAGATCCAATAAAATTGGTACACCGATATTGCGCCAGAGACTCAAGAGTCTTCTTGTAACGGAGATACACCCCTGGACACTGGGCCTCAACAGTGTCGAGCCGGTTCGCACGTGGAGCATTAATAACATCACTAAATGCAGCACCGATTAAAGATGAACATACACGTTCGCCAAATTCCTCGAACTCTCCCTCTTTAGAACAGTAATCAACATTACTCTGCAGGCTGCCTTTAGCCCTCTCAAAATGCGCCCCAGGTATGCTTTTCTTGCAGGTAGATAGACGAGCCCGATTCTTAAACGATATGAAGCCTTGCCATTGCGTGCGCATGTAGGCATGAATCCTGGAGTCATTGCTCAAACTATATTTAATGCTGCTGTTTTAGTCATTCCAATGACTCAAGCTAGACTTCCACAATCTCTTAAACCTTGGTGGAACCACGACTTCTCACAGGCTGAAAAACAAAAAAAAAGGCGAACTTGGGGTATTTTCTGTTGCTCTCCTACTGAGGCAAATCTTATTGAATTCAAAAGGGCTCGGTCCCAGGCTCGTAGGATACGACGTGAAAGCCAAAGGTCATCTTGGCAACACAATAATTGAATTCTATCCGTGGTCACGTAACCTCTAAAAACATATGGAAAAAAAATGAAGCTAATTTCAGGTCGTTACGCTGACTCATAGCCGCTATCTATTTAAAAATAATAATGAGGTTTCAATAACTTCAAGAAGATATTGCGAACAGCTTTTTCAGCTGTCTTCAATGATATCAATTACAAAGCTGATTTTTTAAAGGTTAAACACCAAGAAGAGCTCATGCACCTTTCGCACAGTCTGCCTTAAAACAAAAGCCACCCATCATGACAAAAATCCACAATTTAATGCTGAAACACCAATTTAGTAATTTCTTGCAAGCCCTCTTAAAACTCTACAATAGATTATGGTATGAAAAGGTTTTCCCGACTTCCTGGCAAAGAGCAATCGTTATACCAATTGCCAAGCCAGGAAAGGACCCTCATTATGCTGGTAACTACAGTCCTTTTGCCCTGACCAGTTGCTTGTGCAAATTGATGGAGCGTATGGTTTATCCCCGCCTTGTCTATTATTTGGGAAGAAAAAGGTGCCATATATCGCGGTTTCAGAGTGGTTTCCGGTACCATAGAGGCACTCTAGATAATATCTTTTTTCTGGAAATACCTCCATTCGTGAAGCCTTTGTTAGAAATCAGCACCTAGTCTCTATATTTTTTGACATCGAAAAGGCTTATGATCGAACATTTTTTTCTCCAATGGGGCTGCAATATTGGCGGTCAAGCCTTTGCAGACTCGGCATGTTCCCCAAAAACTGAGAGCCATTTTTTTTGTGGCACCATTTAGGCGACTCTCGCTACCAATTTTTACGCGCAGATTACAATGAATCTGAGCTCTCTGTGGATGTTAAAGTATGCCGAGATTTAATTTTGCCGAGAGAACCCAAGCCAAATGGGCCCTCCAGGGATCTTTTACGTGCCACATAATCATATGACAATTGTGCCCAATATTTTCGCATCCAAAAATCCGACGACTCAGCCGGGGTTCGAACCGCGATCTGGGGCTTACGAGACGGACACGTTAAACCTCTCAGCCACTGAGCCGCTATGATCGAACATGGAGACACTATACCATCTTGAGTTTCGTGGCAATTTACCAGTCTTTATTCAGAACTTCCTTAAGACCCATGTTTTCGTCGAATCCACTCCCTCTCGAGATTTTACCATCGAGAAGGTGTCTCCCAGGGCAGCGTCCTCAGGGTGGTGGTGTTTATATTAAAAATCAATGACATAACCATGAAACAATGAAAACAATCTGCATGCACTTCTGTAGGAAGCGTGGGCTGCATCCTCCAGAAATTGAGAAAGCTCGATCACTTTCTTGCTACACATTCAACATCTACGGAAGCAGTGCAATAAGTCGCTGAACATATTGAAATTGCTCTCTAACACAACATATGGTTCTGATACAACATCCACGTTGAGGATTTACCGTGCTTTGATACGGTCCAAGCTAGATTGCGGTGGCGCTGCCTATAATTCTGCCAGATTGGCTCTAAATATAGACACCATTCATCATCAGGTATGAGTTTGGCTTATGGGACTTTTCGTACATCTCCAGTACAAAGCCTATACGTTCTGTCCTAGGAGCCATCCCTGCAACACCGTCGGGAAAAACTTTTTTTAGCTGCCTATTTCAATATCAAAAGTAATTATAAACATCCTTGATATCCCCAAATTCTAAATCCAAAATTCCAGCTGTTCTTCCCTAATAAAATGTCATTCATTCCGACCTTGTATATTCGTAGTAATACAGGGTAATATTCCTGAAATTCTGGAACACGTCAGCCAGTAGAAGAACATCCGTTTGCACGTACAAGTCGTGATATTTTTTTGAGATACTTGATGTTGAATGCTTTGGCATAGATAGTACTAATTTGGATGTCTCCTTGGGGGTTATTCTGTCCCATTGCTGGAGGATGACATCTTTTAGCATATTTTTGGACGTTATGTCATGCTATCGAATCTTGCGCTCCAATAAGTCATACAAATGTTTAATGGGGTTCAAATCCGGTGACTGAGGTGGAGAATGCAACTGGGTTTTATATGGTACAGTAACCACAGCCGGACCAAATGAGCAGTGTGTTTCGGATCGTTATCTTGCTGGAAGCAAAAGTCATTATTAACACCCAATTTTTGAGAAATTTGTTTTAGATTGGTTTTTAATATGTCTAGATAGACCTTATGGTCCATTATACCGTTAATAAACAGCAGATTACCAACGCCATTGGCGGCTCCCCCCCCCCCCCCCAAACCATTACTTTACCACCGCTATGTTTCACTGTTGGTATCATATTCCGTGTGTCAAATGCTGTACCCTTCTTTCGCCACGCCAACTTCTTGCCTTTCATACCAATGATGCAAAATTGACTTTCATAAAAAAAAAAAACCTTTTTCTAAAACTCTGGAGGTTTATTTACATGCTGATTGGCAATTGCCATACGCTTTTTCTTATTAACATCATATACGTATAGTTTTTTACGAGCGACTCGACAGTACCATTCAGCTTTTTTTACTATTTTACATATAGTGTCTCTTTGCAAAACTTTGCCAAAACTACTTTCTATATAAGCTTTAGCTTGTTTGGATGTAACACGAGGATTAATCTTCATATACCTCACCACACTCCGTTTTTCTCGGTGGGTCAGCTTTGAGGGGCGTCTACAACGGGGCTTTGATATAAGGGATCCACTTCTTTCGTAGTTTTTCACCCCTTTTTGAACTGAAGAGTGAGTTATGCCAACTATTCGACCTATATCAATATCACGAAATGATTTACCCTCACGACGCAATTTTAGGATAACTTTTCTCTAGCTCGGAGATATTTCTTTATTCGTGGAATTCATCACACAATTATTACAGTTTTTGATTGGCTTGTACACAGACTTTTTATGATGGGTGTATGTGAAATATGTATGAGTCCTTTTTTATCACTCTCCTGGGCTTTGGCTTCCCGGGTCGACTAAAACCTATGTTCTTCGTTACTATTTTTCCTGGATTACCAAAGCAGATATTTATTATGTAATATAATAAGAGATTTATATCTTATAACTTTTTAATCTACCGGTTTTGGCTAGTTTTTCCCTCTCTAATTTTTCCAATTGTTCTTTGTGATTTATTGTAGTGTAGGAGGTATAGTTTTGTACCTTTTATATATCTCATCCTCATCTCATTGTTATTCTTATCTAATGTTATTGTGACGTCACTATTATTATATATATTTTGATATTTCAATTGTTGTATAGGAGGTATTGTTTAATATCTATCTTGTTATCCTTATCTAATCTATTCTTATTGTGACGTCACAATTGTTTTCTTTATTTTGTAATTATATATTGTAGTATAGGAGGTATTGTTTTATACTTATATTGTTATCCTTATCTACTCTAATCTTATTGTTATATTTCTATTTTTATATTTAATGTTTTTTATACTTTTTAGGTTAGTATGTAACTTAGATGAGTAGTTCAATAAATACACATATAGTATATAGAGACATCAATCTTTATTTTTACTTGTAAAGTACAATGTTTTTTTTACATAATTGATATCTTTTCTTGTTGAGTTGAATGAGTCAATCTGAAAAATAAAAATAATACTTTTAGTAATCGTTTTCTTTTTTTTTAAGATATAAACAGTTGATTAAGAAATATATTTACCTTCGTCTGAGTCAAATGGCCAGCCTCTTTTTTTTCTTTGTTTTTCCGGTGATCTTTGTGTGTTTACTACCATGTCTTCATTGTCTGAAACCTGGGAACCATCTTCTTGTGTAGTAGCCTATTCTTTTAGTATTTATAATTTGAATGTCCGTTTTTTTCTGTTTCTATCTCCGTGGCTCTGGTAGAAGATGTTTTCAAGTCCGTCTGACCGTCTGAGTTTCAGTGGTCTCAGATTCTAGCAAGTCTGTCTGAGTTTTTTTGTTCGAAGTTTTTGGCGAGTTCGTTTCAGTTGCTGCCGACGTTCGTTGCACTGCTTGAGCTGCTTTGTTTGGTAAGTCCGTTTCGGTTGAAGTTTGTGCCATTGCAGTAGTTTCTTGTTTTTTTTTTAAATTTCGTTGGATAAGAAGGATATCTCCATAGGTCTGTTTGATTACAATCTCGACAGATTACAATATTGAAATTTTCTATAGAAAAACATTATTGTCACATACACTATTTTACAAACTAGCGCATATTCGATAAGGAATGTCCCCGCTATTCTGTTCTGTATGTAAATGATAAGAAATAATGGTTTCCCAAGTAATTATTTTCTCGGGATGCAAATAAACCTTTGAAATACAAATCGACCTTTGAAACAGTTCTATGTGATAGTTACAAACTGGAGATTTTCTCTCTAAAAATTGCGATGAATGCTAAAGTAACATCAAAGTCAACTATTTTAGAAACTCTTGCTTCTTATACTAATCATAATACATTTTTAAAAAATACTCCAAAGCATTAATTAATCTTTTGGAAACACATTATTTAAATACTAAAAAATAACTTCCTATTAGAAAATCTATGTGACACATACACTATTTTTCAAACTAAAAGGGTACAGATTGCTATTTGCAGTTAAATCTCAACAGATTACAGTCTAAATAGATTACAATATTGAACTTTTCTTTAGAAAAACATTATTTTCACATACGCTGTTTTACAAACTAACGTATATTCGATAAGGAATGTCCCCGACTTAATAAATATTGATGTCACCTTATTCTCATATCTTCCTTGACTATTTCTACAAGTTATAAAAGTTATATAAGTTGAAAAAATACATCAAAGTGTTAATCTTTAAAAAAACAAACATTTATTTACAGATAATAATTAGATTTACAATTAATCAGAAAAATCTGAAACTTCACTCGCCGGGAATGTTATCAGTGCTGTCCCAACTCCGATGTCTCGCAAATTTCCCTATAACAGTAAAATATAAAGTTTTAGTAGGAAATATATATTTTATTAGTTTATTACTGAAAAATTTACAATCGAATAATGTAATTACATATAAATTAACGAATTGTATAATGTAATTATAATTAAATGAGAACTGTTCCACTTTAAAAAAACACACACATATAATTGCATTGTTTTCACACGCAGACGGAACATTTTCTAACTAATAATTCTTTCTTTTTTTATTTATAAACCTTCTAAAATCAACAGTCTTTTTTATTAATATATATTCAAGTTTTATATGTGGAACTATTAATAAAAATTCGTAAGTAATAAATTATTATATATTATTATTATTATTTTTTTATTATCAAGAAAACAATAAGTACAAAATAAACACTCTGGGGATTTAGAATCCCATACGAGTGAAAAGAAATTCAAGACATTTTTTTTATAAAATAATACAGGGTAGATATGACAATGAAATTTGGCAAAGTCGTCGGTGCTATTTAAAAATAAACAATAGAGAACCCAAAATTGAATTAAATTGAATCAAATTAAATTATCAACTGAAAACAGATAATTTTTTAGCTTTTTTTTGAAAACGATGACATTTGGTATAATTTGCAGATCAACAGGGAGATTATTGTATTGTTTAGGAGCTAAATAAAAAAAACTTTTGTGAAAAATCTCCCTGTTGGCTCTGGGTATATTGAAAATAACGTTTGGTCGTCTAGGATTGACTATTTCTCTTTTATCACATAAATTGGGATTTAAGAAGAGATTGTAGCTATTTTTATAAAAGTGCAGATGATGAACTGGAAGTATGTCTAGTAATTTGTAATCTTGGAATGTAATACTGCGATTATTATAATTAAGAATTAATTTAATAAATTTATTTTGGAGATTTTTGACTATGGATATATTTGATTCGTAGTCCCCACCCCAAATAGACAATCCGTAGTAGATTCTGGGATGAACCCATGCATAGTAGAGCTGCTTAAGAAATTTTTGATTAACTAGATGCTTTAAATGATAAAATTTATAAAGAAAAAACCTCATACTGTTAGAGATAGAATTGATATGAGTTTTCCATTTAAGATTTGAATCTATGTGAAGTCCAAGGTACTTAATTGTGTCTACACATTCCAATTCTTGACAAACACAGGAGAGGTTATCGTCGCAGTTATCTTTATGATAAATTAGTCGAAATTGGTTTTCTTTTTTAATTAGGCTAAAATTTATGTATTTTGTTTTGTTCGCATTAATATGTAAGTCATTAGAATCAAACCAAGATTTAAGTTTGATAAGGTCTTCTTGGATTAAACTATTAAGATCATCTTGATTATTACCGGAGTATAGAAGAGTGGTATCGTCTGCAAAACAAATAATCTCACCAGATAGATCTAAAGCTAATAAATCTTACATAAACTAGAAATAAAAGTGGACCAAGTAAGGAGCCTTGAGGAACACCTTTGGTGAGAAAGGAAATAGGACTAAGAGTATTATTTATTTTAACTAATTGACTTCGGTTCTCAAATACGAACCCAGAAAATCATGGATCGGGCCACGAATACCATAAGAGTACAATTTATCAAAGGATGTTGTGATTCACAGAATCGAAAGCTTTGGAAATGTCAATAAAAACGGCAACTGTGATATGATTTGGTCAATACTGTTATAAATAAATTTAGAGAAGTTAATAAGTGCAAGTTCTGTATTGCGGCGTGGTAAAAACCAAATGTTTAGATGAGAAAAAATTCTGGCTTTCAAAGTAATTAAGCAACCTAATTTTTAGGCAATATTCAATTAAAAGGGAAAGAGAGGTAAGAACTGAAATTGGTCTATAGTTGGACAAACAGTTTTTATCACCTTTTTGTAGATTGGAGTAACGACAGCAGTTTTTAAAAAATCTGGAAAAATACCATTTTTAATTAGGTTATTGATAAGATTTGTAACATAATTAGGATGGTATTTAAGTAAAATTTTCAAAATAGAAACATCGATTTTGTCCAGCCCACTACTCTTATTGTTACTCAGGCCCGACACATATTTCATAAGTTCGTTCTCTGTAATGTCGAAAAAGACAAAGGAATTTGGACTGCGAGTAATATAACTAGAAAGTTAAACTTATTATGATCAGTTACTGAACTTAAAGCAAATGATTGTTTATTGAAGTGGTCAGTTGCATGTCAGAGTTGAAAGAAACAGGTAGAACTGGCTTGATAGTTGTTTTAGTAATATGATTAATAAATTTCCATTTGTCATGAGATGTTTGGCATTTGTTGAAACAATTTAGGAAGTATTTCCTTTTTTCTGATCTGATTTTTGTTTAAGAAAGGAGATAGTGGATTTGTAAGCAAGTCTATAAAATTGGTCACCAGGGTACTTGCGAAGCTTAATAAAAAGATTTCTTTTAGATTCAATTATGCGTAAAACTTCGACTGTAATCCAAGGATTTTTAGCTTTTACTTTACTTTTTTTAATTCTATGTTTAGAAGTATAATTGTTTACGATTGCAGCAAGCTTATTATAAAAGATAAAGAAATCATTCAATGAATCATTGCTTAAAGCATTAAAAGAATTATTTGAAGATAATCATCTATTTTTTCGTAGTTTTTTCTGAAACAGTATAAAGGAGGAGTTAAAGGAGTCTCTGAAGTTTTAACGTTAACTTTGAAAATAATAGGATAATGATCCGTAATATTTAAGTCTAGACGGGCAGTAGAAGTAATAGTGTTGTTAAAGTCCCGAAAAAAAATATGATCAACACATGTGCCAGAAGCGCTACGACTTATTTCAGAAATAATGACAGAAAACCATTTTGACACATTAAATCTAAATAATCATTTACATGTTTGTTTGAGAGTCGAGAATATTTATGTTTAAGTCACCAATAATTAAAATATTTTTGTATTTAATTGAACTTCAAAACAGATTGCAACTCGTTTTTGAAATATTCAACTGTAAATGAATGAGATCTATAAATTGAAATAATACAAATATCAAGATCCAACACATGAACAACAACGATCTCGGCAGATTGCATACAAATATCAAGTTTTTCTATGGTTAGATGATTTTTTTAATACAAAATTATACCTCCGGATCTGTTGTAAGATCTACAATTACAATAAGACTGAAAACCGTCTAATTTATAAAAACTTGATTCAGCTTCTGTTATCCAGGTTTCCGAAAAAATTATAAAATCTAGTCTGGGTAAATAAGGTTTAAATAAAGTAATAAACAAGTCAAAATTAGATCTTAGACTTTGTATGTTCATGTGAAAGATAATACAATTAGAATACGATAAGTTCAGATAATCGAAAAAAGTGTTATCACTGATTGAAATGAGTTTGGGAGGGTCTATCTGACTAGAATCCAGATTAGCCATTTAAATTATTAAGATCTTTAAGATTTGTTATTCTATGTACCTTGCTGCTTTCGTCTTTTCTGAGATAAACCCTCCCGTCTCTTACCCAACAGAACTTAAAAGCATTTTCACGCTTGTACACAAATATATAAAAAACATATTTTAAGAATAGTATATCATATTTATTAAATACACAACCATTTCAAAATATTAGAACTGTCGATATCAGTCTTTCATATACAATATAGTCATGTCTCTAAATAAAATTCATTCTTTTTTTTATTATCAAAAAAACTAAAATTTCATCGGTCTGTATAAACATATATCTACTTAAATAAAAACAGGACATTTTTAATGCTTAGTAAAATATAATCATGAAATGATCTTATTTTTCTATTGTAAAAAAAAGTATTTAGCTAATAATTAAAGTATCAAAATAAGTTAATACTTACATGATAAATACTTTCTGAAATGTTTGATGTGTTTTTCAAATACTTCTCAAGCCAATCGTCAATTGGAAATCCGTTTATCAATTTTAGCCTATAATATTCAATAGGCAAAATAAGTTATTTTGAATTATTCACTATATATAATTAGCATAGAAAAATAATCATTAATTTAAACAGAGATTGATTAAACAAATCCATTAACATAAATATAGATTTTTTTCCATTACATATATTTCCTACTGCTTAATTTTAATATAATTAACGTAGAAAACTAATCATTAATTTAAATAGAATGATAATTAAATTTTAGAATGTCAGATAATTTTTAAAATAGTTACTGCAATTCTCTCATAAAAAATTATTTTAGAGACATAAAATATACTCATTTTAAACTTTATAATAATTTATTCTTACATGTGATGACTCATGCTCGCGAAGGTGGCGTTCGTGTTTGAAGACATCGCCACGAAATTTACATACCTAAAATATATATTGAGAGAATTCTTATAAGAATAACCTAATGACATAATTAAAAAAAAAATAATTGTATAAAACTTACATAAGGTTGTGTAGGCACCAGAGGTTGCTATAAAAACATGGAAGAAATTAGTATACAATTAATAATTAATTATATTTAGCAATAGATTTATTTTTAACTCGTGCAACTAGCATTTAAATAGAAAATAATAATATAATAGAAAGATCAAATTATTTATTTAAAAAAATATATTAATCATTCTTATGATAACACGCTCAACATAAGTGAAAATTCCCTATAATTACAAAAGTATACGAGTTTAATTTGTATATTATTGATAAAACAGTTATGATAAAATAACCTATCGTAATTTGTGTTACATGGCTAAGCAGCGAAAAATACCGAAATCTGATAAACTCGTGAATGTGAAAAAATATATAACTTACACAATTCCGATGCCTTCTAATATGCCGATGACAACTTCTTCTTGTTTTAAATGCTTTTTGGCATTTCACACACGTATAACACTAGAAATAAAAGTAATCATTAATTTACGAAAGAAGATTAATGAAAATAGTTAATTTTAGCTTTTAAAAGTTTAAATTATAAACTGAAGGTCGTGTTTGGTGATTTTTTTCATGCGTTTCAAGATTTTAAATATTAGCACGTTAGCTATGATGTTATTTAAACATATGTAAATCTTTGTAATAAAATTATGAAATACATTGTTATTAAAAATAAATTTTATTTTAATTGGATTTAATGGATTGGTTTAAGTATACATGTTAAGAAATAGTTACCGTGTCCGATGGATGATGAGATCGATTCATCACTGGACGAGTTCTTCATCATTTCAATCTAATTTTGAATAAGTTAAAAAAAACATTTATAATAAAATATTATTCATAAAAAAAGAAAAAAAGATTTTAAATATTAGCAAGTAAGCTAAGTGTTTGAAAATATTAACTTATAGCTTACTGCTTGAGCTGCTTTGTTTGGTAAGTCCGTTTCGGTTGAAGTTTGTGCCATTGCAGTAGTTTCTTGTTTTTTTAAATTTCGTTGGTTTTACTTTTTCATAGCTGAATAGTTTTTTTTCGATTGGTGAGAGTGCTTCTTCACATAATATGTTTATCCATTTGGGGTTCAAGTCTCGTTATTGCACGAAGAAAAGAGTATGGATTTAGGTTGTCGTATAAATGAATGACTCTTACTAGAATAGGGTCTCGTGACCCCGGACAGAGGTTCCATACGTAGGTGTTAGGCTATGTCCTTACTACGACATCAAACGCCACAAAGGCAACAAAACTTGGCAACCGCCAAGCGATGCAATAGCTGCCGGTGTTTTCGCCAAATCATAGGTTTTTTTCAAACGCATGCGTCTGGATGTCTTTGATCTGGACATTTAAACCGATGCTGGTGTTGTGTTAGAAACGTGGAATGGGATGAAAATATTTCATCGCTTGCTTTAGCGCGAGACCTTGATTTCAACATTGATATGAAAAAAATAAATTTGGTTAGCAAACAAATTTAATTGTTGGTTTTAATAACATATATTTTTAACTTTTATTACATTTGAATTGGAAATACTTTGAGGTTTTTTTATTCATTTTTTTATATTTTTCATACTAATTAAAGTTTGCCCAAAATGGAAAGCTGAGTATATTAATGACCTACCGGACCCGTATACGAACCCGGGTTTACGGAATAAGAGCAAGAAGCGCTGACCACTACGCCAGAGAGATTGTGCATAATATTTTTATAATAAGAGTTAAATAACAAATTAAAATTTTCCTATATATAAAAAAAGAAAAGCCTTATAATAAAAAGAACGTGTTACAGCTAAATTTTTTTAAATAAAAAATCATTTTGAGTCAAGCACATATTCAATAAAGGTCATATAAAAAAGTGCTACATTTTTTTTAATAAAATACAATAATTATTCAAAATATTATATAGGGTATAGGGTCGTAACCAATAAGACTGTTTGAATTGAATAACTCTGTGAATTTTCTTAATTTGTAAGCCATGTTTCACATAAAATTGTAGATTCAAATAATGCACAACATAATTTTGTTTTTCATTAAAAGAATTAAGAAGTTTTTTGCACTTATTAAATTTCAAACCTTAATTATTTAGTATATTTTTTGATATTCTGAAAGCATTTCATATTCTATGGTTTCATGATTCGCATGATTCGCTAATGGAAATGATTTTTGCAAATCATGAATATTAGGTGAGTAGGATAAGTCTACTTCAAGAATGAATCCAATATCTGAATGTTTATCATATGACATGATGTCAAAACATTCAATTTCTCTTTTTGACAACCATTTAAAATGTGAAACAGGCATTTTGAAACATGCTTGTACTGTTCCATACAAATTATTTACATCAAGAAAAATAATAAAAGTTGAAGACAAGTTTTTATTGAAATTTGGCAATAATGCATTGTTTGCTTTAGAGAGTCCGTTTAGAAGTAAAACACATTTCTCCACGAATACCTGATTCAATCATTGTATACATATCTATATCAGTAAGTAACTCTAATGTAACATTAGTGATCTTTAAGCCTGCGCTCCATGTTAAACTTGGAGCTGTATAAAAATATAAAGGGTCTAATGCAAAATAATTCATAGACAAAGTTCGAAAATTTTCAAAAACATCAGCTAATAATGTAACATCAGAATTTAAATACAAACGTAAGTAATCTTTAAATGTTAAGCATTTGAACTTGTGAAATATAAATTTAGCCCAATTATAATCTTCATCGGAAATGTCTTCACTACTTAAATCGTTAAAAAAAAAGCTTGTTTTGTAGGAAGTTTCTTTTCTTTTAAAACAGAAATAGAATCAAAATAGCTGTAGGGAAACACTCCTTTTCTGAGTAAATGTTTCCGAAACTTATAGGAATTGAAAAATGTATTAAATATTGGAAAATCATATTTACTTCTTTTTAAGTTCTCGATTAGGTCGCTAAGTTTGAAGGAAGAAATAAAAAGCTATCTAAAAATCTTATGTTATCTAATTTAAAAGAAGTGCATTTTTGTGAATTAACAGGAATAATTGTTAAATTTTTGTATAATTCACAAGACATTTCTTTTAAAATTAAATGTGAGTCGTACGTTTTGAACCCATGCAAAACCTCGTTTAAGCAATTACTAAATTTATAATTTAAATTACATCCTTGACAAGCTTTTTCTAAAATTTCACCAGTGAGATGATCATGGTTAATGACACTTATGGTTTCTTTTGAAAAATACTTCCCACATAAATGACATTTTTCTGGATTAATAATAAATTTGTTTTCATTCATAGACACATTTTTTTCCATGTATTTTAACACAGCTTTAGAAATATTTTGTAAACAATTTATAAAATTTTGAACACAGTCCATGCCACAGTAAAACTTATGGAAAACTATCTGTTTCTTATTATCAATTAAAACAAGGGAATAAGCTATTGGTTTATGGATTTGCTTTTTTACTGAATAAGAAGTGGTATTGTTTGGTTCTGCTGATGAAACTTTTTGAGTTATACTCTCAAAATCAGCATACACACAAAAAGGTTGAAAAAACATTTTATGAAATGAATTAAATTTTAAATATTTATCATTGTTTGTTGGTAGTCTAATTCTACGAGGTTCATTTTGTAAACATCTTTTCATGTGATTATCTAAAGTAGACTGACGTGCGAAACCAATTAAGCAATTTTTACAATATTTATAAATGCTGCTATTTTTCTGCAAAAGCCTATTAAAGTTCTTTATCAAAAAATAGTGTTTTTTTGTACAACAACAAATTTACTTCTTTGAAAGTATTATGTTTACTTTTATAATTCGGAAATATTTCATGTTCATATCCATAAACATTTATAGAAAGCTTATTTCTTTGTTCAAATTTTGGAATATCGTTTATTTGTACAGGAAATTTTAAAAAACTATAAGACAAGTACTTTAAATATTTCTCACATGTACAATACAAAGACTTATTGAATTTTTGAGGAAATAAGGCAGCTAAAATGGAAAATATGAAACACATATTATTCAAGCACTTAATGTTTAACACAAAAGTAGAGAGAAAATGACAGTACTGCATCACGGAGGATCAAATGATCGGATCAGGATCAGACCAACCACTGATAACGCCTATGACGTAGTTGCCACTGATAACGCCTATGACGTAGTTGGACTATGACGTACGCTCGTGGTGCCATCTATCGGTAGGGAATGGAAGTATAAATAATGTTTATGACGTACGCTCGTAGTGCCATCTATCGGTGAATAAATAAATGATTTTAATGTAAAATAGGGTGAAAATAAATACATTTTAGCGCGAAAAATATTAAAAAGTGAGTTTTTGACGATTCGAACCCCCGATCTCCAAAAGCGAACGTGGCCCAGCGACTTGCTACGTTTTAGTGAACTGGGCCACGCCCGCTCGACAATATGTGAAGAATTAACGTTTATTTGCGGTTTCTATAAGTGCTCATGGCGCCATCTAGTATAAAATATTTCATTTAATCCTGTCTAAATGGTGACATAAACTCGAAATACTTTTGGGGGATCTTTACTTAATAATTAAGATAATCAGTAATATCTTGATTTTAATATATATTTCTATGAAAAATATGATTTATATGTTGTCGTTGAGATTATGGGATATCATGATCTTAAGTGGTGGCGCCATCTAGTGTTAAGATTATAAATGATTTTAATATGTATTTCTGCGAGAAAATAATAGTTTTATGCGTCGAACTTTAAAAGTGATTCAGTAACATTTATTGGAAGACTATTAAGTTTATGTGTTAAAATATTATTTAACATAGTTAATAAATATTTATGGTAAAGGATATTTAATGTTATACATTATTTAAAACTATTTTTCTACTAAAGATCAAGTAATTTTTTTCTGTCATTGAAACCATTATGTTCTAATCATTCTCGTATGAATACAAAGTAATTGGTTCTTATTAAAATTCTGTTTCAGAATGTGTATAGTAAATATAATACTAACATTTATTTAAAGATTCAGAAAATAGTTATATTTTTGATATTTTAAATTATATAATTCATTTTTATATAAAGATTCAGAAATACTTAAATTTTAATATTTTAAATTATATAATACTAACATTTATTTTTACTAAAGATTCAGAAAATAGTTAAATTTGATATTTTAAATTATATAATACTAACATTTATTTTTACTAAAGATTCAGAAAATACTTAAATTTATTATTACGTTCAACATAATTCTTATATCTAAAATAATGAGATAATCTTTTCAAAGAATTTTTTTTTATTACTGGTAATCATATATATGCATTTCCAATAAAAGTCATGTATGGTGACATTCACAATCTGCACTGCTTCAATAAGAATTTCTTTGAAGATCCTATGTACTATTTTAATATGAAGAACAAGTTGCAAAAAATTAACACTGTGTAAAAATGTATACTTGTTTTAAGAGTTATTAATATTTCCATATTTTTATTGTCTAATTCCAACAAATTGTGAGAAAAATATATATAGGTTATAATATTTTAACTTTATTTATTACTTTTTTTCAAAAAAAAGCTGGGATACTACTATTTCACGTTTTAAAGATATGAAAAAGTGGTAATATTTTTAATTCAGACACATATATACAAACTTTGCGAGAATAATAAACACATGATAATTATACACTACTCAACAAATTTCCAACTTATCACATAACATTTCTTGAGTTGGTATGAATGTATTTTTAACTAACTGTAAAAATGAACTTACATTTATTGTGCCGAAAAAGTTCTTTGATAGAATTAAACTAGCAAAGTATAAGTGCTGAATATTTTCAGCGACGAATTTATGAGCAACTTCTAAAAAGTTCACACTGTACAATGCGGAATCAAAGAACATGTCCATAAGTTCTTCTGCTGTATGGCAAGTACATGGAATCTCCTCACACCCATAACAAGGGGCTAGTTCAGCGATTTTCACGGATATATATTCAAAACAACACTCACGTAGGGAGTCCTCGGTTTCCGCCAATCCTTTGGAGTATGGGCGTTCTTTGTATTCCAGAGACTGACTTGAAGCTTGATCCATCACAAGCTTCTCGACATGAAATCGAAGAGTATCAGTAAGGAGAGATACTTCTATCAACTCTTTCACACACTTTGTTGAGCTTAGTAATAAACAACAATTTTGTTCATTTAAGTAAACAGTTTCTGGGACAAGACAGAAAGAACCATCTCGGCGACGAAACATGCGTTGCAACATAATCTTAATGTTTTCTTCGGGGCCTTCAATCTCTTTGAATACACACAAGTCACGCTCTATGACTTCCACGTGGTTGTTGGGGTATCGCTCAAAGCACCTCTTGCTCAAAACCTTGGGGAGCTTCTCCGTCAGACCGACCCAAACTCCGATGGCCAGGGAGACACCGTTCTTGGTTGGAATTAGCTCCTTCTCGTCATTTTCGATGAATTTTCGTATGTGCACACGTGTATTCCCCAAGAAGCTCCGTACCACCAGAAATTGACTATCTCCGAGGTGAATCATATTCTGCGGTAGATTCGCAAAGGTCATGTTGCTCTCTGCCCTGGATGACATCTCCATTGCTTTGGATGCCTGTAAAGCATAAGAAAATTGATTAAGAACAACAAACTAATAAATATATGAAAAAATGTCCTAAAAACTTAAACTTTAAAATCATCTGTACTCTAACTTCAAAAAAGAATTACTTTAAATAGAGTACTTTTAGTATACCGTGTTAAACGCATCCAAAAGGATTTCATTTAAAAAGCTACGTACATACCATCTAAATTAATACTCGAGCAAATAGCTATATAAGCAAGACATGTATTTATTATTAACCATTAAATAAAAACTACATTTTAAACAAACGGTAGTAGTCTTAAATTTACCACGTGCGCAAATATAAATGTTTTGAATATAATCTATAGCACGTGAAATACGTAAAAAACATAACATAAAATATCCTGTAAGAAATGCAACAATAAACTGGAAAATAATAAAAAGATATAATAAATTAACTTACTTCTTCAAAAGTTCTTTTAGACATAGTACAGTTAAAATCAGACCAAAGTGTCCGAAAGCTAAAGGAGAAATGACAAATCTTCACCAACTCGTATCTGTTTGTCTGAACTTTGTCTTATATAAAATATTTTGGTGCTGTTTCAGATAATGAAGGGTTATTTTATTTGCTTTAGTATTGCCCTGTCGATTGTAATGTATGCAATAGATAATTAGTGCACTATAAGAGTTGTTAGGCTGAATGTTTAAGTGTTTCGATTATTTAAGATAAGTGCAATTGAAAACATCTTATACAAAAACACAACAAAAGTAATGAATCCATTTTTTTTTATTTATACATAATAAAATACAACGCAACATTTGAAATTTGGTACAGAAAAAAGTTTCTCCATCCTAATAACCATAGGAGTACAACATGACTTGAATAATCTAAACACCATTCTTTAAAAACAGACTTTTTGGTTTGAATATGCGTGTCGTTATTTCGCCTTACACTGAAGTTTTGAATAGCTTTTTCATGTAAAGGCTTTGAAATAATTACATTGCACCTATTCTGAAAAAAATATATAATTTAAGAATACAGGACTTCAAATTAGTCATTTTATAATAATTCGTTGAAAGTAATAAGAATATTAACTTACAAAAATATAAGTCGTCATATTAAAAATTATGCCAAACTAATATGATTAATATCAGTTTCGTTCAGTTGCATTGTAATATTAGGTATAATTACAAAATCTATCGGTATTCTAGTAGATTCTGTAAATATGTATGTCAATAATAACACAATACATAAAACGATATATAAGCCTATAATCCACGTTGCTGCATATGGTAGCGTCATCCTATGAAATAACCCATTTTAATAATAGCAAGACCTTTTTCTAAACTTTCGCAAAAAATAACCAGACGCCACAATCAGTAGAAAATCGCTTATTATTGTTACAGAAAAAATTACGCAATCAACAACCCCTCATAACTGTTATTTTACTGTAACCCTATTCAAGACCGTTTCTAAACTATTATACTTCCTGCATACGTCTCACGAAACTAAACATTCAGCCAAGCTACATTGATACATAGAATCTTATTAAAGTATTATTAAAAAAAACTTAAAACTAAAATACAGTTTATTAATTTTTCTTAAAATTTTTTTTTAATGAAAATACTATTTAAGAAAAATTTTAAATATTTTTTAAATTTAAAAAAATTTTACTTTAAATCTCCTTCATGGACCCCCTTTTTGAAAATTAATATTATCGATTTTTAAATATCCCTTTTTAATTAAGAACACTGTATGGGGTAAAAAAAACATTAAAAATTTTATTTCAGGGGTTCCCAATTTTTTTTCCCCCGGGGTACCATTTGGGTTTTTTTTAAAAATTTTTTTGGGTACCCCCAAACCGATTTATATATAATAATATATATATATATAAAATTTATTTTATTTTATAAATATATTATTATATATATTTTTTAAAATATTATATATTATATATATATATATATAAAAAATTTATATAATATATTAAAAAATAAAATAATATTTATTTTTTATATATAAAAAATATATATTTTATTATAATTAAAATATATATATATATATATATATAAATATATATATATATTATATATATATTATATATTATATTTTTTATATATATATATAATATAAAATTTTTAAAATTATTTATAATAATATATATATATATATATATATATTGATATTTTATTATAAAATTTTTATTTTTAAAAATATATATATTAATAAAAAAATAATATTTACTCTTCAAAAAGGGTTTCAAAGGCTTTTTTAAAATTAAATTCAGGGGGGGGAAAAAAGTCATATTTCATGGATAAAATTTTTAAATGTTTTTTAAAATAAAGGAGAAAAAAATACAAAATTTTTTTTTTTGAAAATTTTTTCGTTTCTTTGGGTTTTTTATCGGTCTTAAAACCCCTCCCAAAAAAAAAAATTGTACAAACTCAGCAAAAATTAATCATCAACAAAATGTATGTCTTTTGCGAAACTTGTTGGGGTTTGCATTTTGAAAAAAAAAATCCAAAAATTGGAGCAATTGAAAAATTTTCTTTACTCTTAATCTTTTTTTAAAAAATTTCTCTTCTATTTTTTATTTTTATGTACAAAAATTTTGAAAATCCCTCTCCCCCCAAGTAACTCGTTACAAAAAAGGGATCAAAAATAGCAGAGGCCGGGGGGGGGGGGGGGGGGCCGGGGGGGGGAAAAAAAAAAAAAAAAAAAAAGGGTTTAAAAAAACCTCCCCGGTTTTTTTTTATTTTCCATCCAGAAGTTTAAAAATTTAAATTTTTTTTTTTTAAAATAATTTTCATGGAAAAATTTTTCTTAAGACGAAAAAAAATTTTTCTTTTTTCCAATTCATTGGGGGGGTTTTTCCCAAAAAAAAAAAATTTCCTTTTAACCAGTCCCCCCTTTTTAATAATCTTCAAAAAAAAATTTTTCTTAAAGCTTTTTTGAAGGCCCCCTTCCCCAAGGGGGAAAAAAAAAGATATCTGCAAAAAACCCATATGGCATTTTTTAAAATTCCAAAATTTTTTCAAAAAATTTTTGAAAGTAAAAAAAACAAAATAAAAAATTTCCTCCTTTACTTGTGAACCCAAAAAGGGGTAATTTTTTTTTGAAGGAGGGTTTTTTTTTTCACTGGCTTTTGAAGGCTGTTGTGTTTTTTGGCCCTGAAGTGCCAAGTTTTGTGGTTTTTGTTTTTCAAAAAAATTTTGGGAGATAAGCCAGTCTTTTTCAACCATTTTTTACAACCCCAAATTTCCTTCATTCATGTTTTTTTTTTTCTTAAAAAAAAAATAAACTTCTGATCTCAGTTTTTAAAAGACGATTCAAAATTTTTCCCCGAGATAACCCCCTCACTTCTGTATTTTGGGGGAAAGTCTTTAAAAAGGGGGACCCCTTTCCTTCACACATCAAGAAAAAAAATCTTGTGTTTAGAAACCCCTAGCCTTTTAAAAAAGTTAATAAAAATTTTACAGCATCTGATTTTAAAAGGAGTTTAAAAAATTTTTTGGCATACCTTTAGCAACCCCCAAGCTTTCGATGGATGACCCAATGCGTTTCCCCTTTTTATTTTGGGAAAATTCCTTTTTTTTTTTGCCAGCCCTGTCAATCTTCCTGACAAGCTTTTGCCCCATCTGGGGCACAACCCCCAAACACTTGGGCCGGGGGGAAGCCTACTTTGAGCTAATTCATCAATTTTCCTTAAAAATGAGTTCCGCTGGGTATTTTTTTAAGTGGTTTCAAAAAAAAACTCATTCTATCCCCTCTTCATTATAATCCCCAAATTTTCACGAAAAAAATAGCTGTGGGGCCTGTTTTTTAAAATCGGGGGTTTTTTCAACTTGAAAAGCAAAATAATGCATTCTTTGAGTTTTTTAAAAACCCCTTTTTTTTTCAATATTTCAAAAAATCCAAAAAAAACCAATTTTTTTCCCCTTTTTTGTGTTTTTTTTACATTTTGGATTTTTTAATTTTTTTGGGTGCCCCCTTTTTCCTAACACGGCTTTTGGGAAAAAAAATCTTTAAAAAAAGCCCCGGGCCCCAGTAAAAGCGTTCTCACCGATTGTGTGAGGCTTTCCATCTTTTGCAATTTTTTTAAAATAGCAAGGTATGGGGGGGGCCTTTTCAAGTTTTTATCAGTAAAAAAAAACTTTTACAAAAAAATTTGGGGTTTTTTTTTTTTTAAAAATTTTTATTTTCTTTTTTAAAAAAATTAATGGGCTTCCCCCAACAAAACTGGGGTTATTTTTTGGTGCGCATCATTTTAAAAAGGCTTTCTTTTTTGGTTTTAAAAAAGTTTTTTGACATACAAACCAAAATTAAAAGGGAAGTCACTTGGGGTTTATTCCCCGGGTTTTCTTTTTAAAAACCCCCCTGTAAGTAGCTTTCATCGTATTTACGATTTTTGGCCGGGATTTTTTGGGGTTTTTGCACAATCCCCTTTAAAGAAGACGTCAGAAACGTTTCATAGTTTTAGTTTTCTTATAAAAAAATCAAAATTTTTCCCAACCCCCCCGATTAAAAAAAACAACAAATATAAACATCGCAAAAACCCCCGGCAATATTGGGGGTTCGGAAAAAAGTAGGCGCCATAGAGTTCCCCCTTTGGGTTTTGGCGCGGGGAAAAATTTTTTAAAAGCTTGGGCCGTGGGGGAAGAGAGATGAAACATTGGCAACCCCGGGGAGTACGGGACATAATCGAGCCCGGCAAGATATTTTGACGCTAAAACCCCCCGTCCCATAAATTCCCCTCCTACAGAGACAACAGTCTAGAAAAGTGTGCGTGTTTACTTTTTATTCATACAGAAGCATAAATACCCCTCACGTTTTTTTGCTCACATTAAAGCCCCTTTACCCCCCAAAGGGGAGGATCCAGGGCTTTAGCTCACATCACTCACGCGTACCCCCCCAAAAATTTCCCCCGTACCACCAGTGGTACCCGTCCCCCGGGGTTGGGGGAACCCCGTTATAAGTGTTTAAAAAATTCCAAAATCATGGTAACAAATAAAATACTTTTCCCTCAATAACTTCACCAGAGTACTCAAAATCACTTTTCTCTCTTAACTAGGATAATTTGGAAGATACAAATTAAAAATTTTTACAAAATTTGTATGAATGATGATGAAGTCTAAAGTGTTAAAAAAATATATAAACTTAAGAAAAACCAAATAGTTCACACGTAGAAAACATTACCAAAAATGTTGTTAAGTGTCATAAAGTTTTTACATTCAAAACTTTAGTCTTATAATATTTAAAGTTTTTTTTTGAAAGAGCAATGTGATTAAGATAGATAAAATTACCACTTTTCATATCTTTAAAACGTGAAATAGTATTCACATTTTTTTTAAAAAAAGTAATAAATAAAAGTCAAAGAAAAATTCGACTGAAGAAATATTAGCATCCTTGAAAAGAAGATAAATTATAAATCAAATATTATTCTCCACTTTATCTAATTTTCGAGGTTTAAAACGAGTAGTTAATAATTTTGGAAAATTTTATACATAACTAGATAAAAATTTATAAAAAGTTAAAAAAAAAACATTTTTACAACTAATAAAACTTTATAGTGAATAAAGTCTGAATAAAATAAAGCCTAATTTCATAAGGTAATGAAGAGAACCCCCTATAAACCCTACATGTATCTTCCAAAATATCAAAGAATTTTATCACCAAAACTTCCAACTTATTCGCCAAACGAACGGAAAATAACGTTTAAGAACAAAAATAGCGCAAGTCAAAAGTAGAATTTTTTTTTTTATTATTTTAAAAAAAAAATTGAAAAATTTTTAAAAAAATATTTTTCTTTCAAGAAATCACTTTTTAAAAATAACATTTCGAATATGTTTTTTATTTCATTTATAATTAAAAAAAAATTCTTTTAAATAATTTTATTAAATTTTTTTTTTAATTTTCTTTCCTTTCAATATTTAAGCTTTAATAAACTTTGACTTTATTTTTTTTTATGTATCATTAACATTTTCGCATCAAATTCTATCATTAGCATTTTTGCATCAAATTTAAAATTTTTCTACCATACCTTATGATTTTTTTATGTTAATTTTTTTAATAGTACGGATGATTGAATAGAAATTGCGGCTTTCTCGTATTCTTCGATACGAGGGAAACTTTTATTTTTTCTTATGTATCATTAACATTTTCGGATCAAATTCTATAATTAGATTTTTGCATCAAATTTAAAATTTTTTACAACCTTATGATTTTTGATGTTAAATATTTTTTAATAGTACGGGGTTGAATAAAATTGCGGTTTCTGTAATCTTCGATACGTTATTTTTCTTAGATATATTAATCTTGCTTGAAACAGTTTTACATTATAGTCACAAACTAGGATTTTCTCTCTAAAAATTGCAATGAATGCTAAAGTAACATTAAAGTCAACTATTTTAGAAACTCTTGCTTCTTTTTAACTAAGAGTTTAGTTTAAATTTAAAAATAAACTTTTAAAGTTAAAAAATTACAAACTATATAGTTTTGATTTTTCTTAGATATATTAATCTTGCTTGAAAAAAGTTCTACATTATAGTCACAAACTAGGGATTTTCTCTCTAAAAATTGCAATGAATGCTAAAGTAACATTAAAGTCAACTATTTTAGAAACTCTTGCTTCTTATACTAAGAGTTTAGTTAATTAAAAATAACTTCTTAAAGTTAAAAATTACAGCTATATAGTCTGATTTTTCTTAGATATATTAATCTTGCTTGAAACAGTTCTACATGATAGTCACAAACTAGGGATTTTCTCTCTAAAAATTGCAAAAGAATGCTAAAGTAACATTAAAAATCAACTATTTTAGAAACTCTTGCTTCTTATACTAAGAGTTTAGTAATTGAAAATAACTTCTTAAAGTAAAAAAATTACAGCTATATAGTCTGATTTTTCTAGATATATTAATCTTGCTTGAAACAGTTCTACATGATAGTCACAAACTAGGGATTTCTCTCTAAAAATTGCAATGAATGCTAAAGTAAAAATTAAAGTCAACTATTTAGAAACTCTTGCTCTTATACTATTCAATATATAGTTAAAAAAAAAATACTCGTGAAAATATTTTAGAAACTCCTACTTCTTATACTATTCATAATATATTTAAAAAACTCTAAGCATTAATTAATCTTTAGAAAAACATTTTTAAATACTAAAAAAAAAAAATTCCTATTAGAAAATCTATGTGACACATACACTATTTTTCAAACTAGAAGGAGGGCAGATTTTATCTGCAGTTAAACTTAGAGAATTATAGTCAATTGAACTTTCTTTTAAAAAGAAAAAAAAAAAAAAATCATTCATTACAGATAATTACAGATAAAGATTTATTTACAGATAAATATATCAATTAATCAGAAAAATCTGATA